>PISX010013133.1:0-57971 GCA_004024625.1 Mellivora capensis | reverse complement strand
GGGGCTCGATCTCACAACTCGAAGATCATGACCTGAGCAGAAACCAAGCATTGGATGCTCAACCAACTGAGCCACCCAGGCATCCCAATATTAGCCTTTAAGTCTGGCTTATTTTTTTCCCCACCTAGCATTCCAGTATAGAGATTCATTTATGTTTTTGCATGTATCAATTATCTACTCTCAGTTGCATAACAAGTTTCTTTATCCATTTTCCTGTTGATGGTCACCTGGGCTCTTCTTAGTTTTTGGAGGATATAAATAAGGTTAATATAAACATTTGTATAAAGGTATTTGTGTAAGCATATGACTTCATTGCTCTTAGGTCAATACCTAGGTATGGGATGGCTGAGTCATATAGTAAATGTATATTTAACTTTTTATTTTTTATTTAAAAAAAATATTTCATTTTTTTAAAAGTAATCTCCACCCAATGTGGGACTCGAACTTGCAACCCCA
This sequence comes from Mellivora capensis, assembly GCA_004024625.1. Classification (NCBI taxonomy): domain Eukaryota; kingdom Metazoa; phylum Chordata; class Mammalia; order Carnivora; family Mustelidae; genus Mellivora; species Mellivora capensis. The sequence continues at coordinate 57,515 of PISX010013133.1, read as the reverse complement.
AGATCAAGAATCGCATGTTCTGCTGACTGAGCCAGCCAGGTACCCCTCCCTATATGTTTAACTTTATAAGGAATTGCCAAACTCTTCCAAAGTGATTTTGCCCACATTTAGCTTTTAGATTTTATTAAAATTTTAGCCAATATCTTCTTGCCTGTTTGTATGGCAGCCACTTTGCTCCCCATTTGCTTTGCCCAAGGGGAAACAGTTCACATGCACTGTCTCTCCTTGGAGTTCCTCCTCTTGTAATTCACTTTGTTTTAATGGCTGATGACCTTACATTTTTGATTAGCTGAAGAAAAATCATGACTGTGTGGGTGATATGGCTTTTTCTCATTTTTAGCCTGAGAGTGATGTTCTTTGCAGCTTTCTGTGTTTTACACAAAAGTACAAAATTCCACCATCATCATCATCTTTAAAGTGTAGTCCTAGAAGTGGCTTGCAATATTTCCACTCATGATCCAGTCCAAAGACCCAGCCACATGGTCAGGCTTGACTGCTAAGAATTCTTGGAAATGTCTAGTCATGGGCCCAGGAGGAAGAGGAGAATGGACTCTGGTGAATAACCAGCAGTTTCTGAAACCAGGCTCCAAACAAGTGAAATTTAAAATAATTCTGGACTTGTGCTAGGTGCACGGTAGGTACTCAGGTTGTATTGGGAGTGAATTTATCCTTTAAAAAAAAAAAAGATTTACTGGGGGGCACCTGGGTGGCTCAGTGGGTTAAAGCCTCTGCCTTCGGCTCAGGTCATGATCCCAGGATCCTGGGATCGAGCCCCGCATCAAGCCCCCCATCGAGCCTCCTCTGCTCAGCGGGGAGCCTGCTTCCTCCTCTCTCTCTCTCTGCCTACCTCTCTGCCTACTTGTGATCTCTGTCTGTCAAATAAATAAATAAAATCTTTCTTTAAAAAAAGATTTATTTATTCATTGAGGCGCGTGGGTGGCGTAGTCAGTTAAGTGTCTGACTCTTGGTTTTGGCTCGGGTTGTGATCTGAGGGTTGTGAGATAGAGCCCTGTGTTGGGTTCTGTGCTAAGTGTGGAGTCTGCTTGGGTCTCTCTCTCACTCTGCCTGTGCCCCCACCACATGCACCTTCTCTCAAATTAATAAATAAATGATTTATTCAATTGAGAGAGGACAGAGAGCATGCACACACAAAAGTGAGGGGAGGGACAGAAGAAGGAGGAATCTTCAAGCAGACTTCCTGCTGAGCATGGAGCCCCATGCAGGGCTCAACCCCACCACCCTGTGATCATGACCTGAGCCAAAATCAAGAGTTGGCCGTTTAACCAACTGAGCCACCCAGGTGCCCAGTGAGTTTATCCTAACAGAACCAAACAGAATATTATCAGGGGCTAAGTGGAATTCTTTAGGTTGAGCAAAGATAAAATCTGAGGTGACAAAGAAGTGGTGTCCTTTTGCTTGTATTTCAGTGACCTGAGACCACCTTGGCGTAAGCTGGGTGCACGTTGTCCTTTATTCTCCAGGCTGGAGAAGGACGTGTTGGTCGATGGCACAGTGGGCTTCTCTGACCAAGGCATGACTTCAGCAGGCAGCCAGGACTGGCGTCTAACTGCTGCTAGAAAGGAAGGCATAAGCTCAGCCATGTGAAACCCCAACATCCAGTTTTTGCATCCTGCCTCCAGAGGCTCCAGGACGCCAGCCCAGGGGGCCATAGGTAAACGCGGTGCCGGAGCGAGGTGCTCGTTCCGAGCTGTGCGCAGGAAGTGACGCTCCTAGTGTTACGCGTACCTTGGCTTGGGCCCCTGGGTTATACAGGCAGTGGGTGCAGGTCTGCAAAAGTCCCTTCCAGGCTCCAGTCTTCACCCTCGGGCTCTTTCATGTGGAGCTTTGGGGCCTTGATTCCCTGTTGGGCCTAAGTTAGAGCAATTCCAGAAAGGTTTTCTAAAGGAAGCCCAGGCCTTGGTAAGATGTGCGGGGACTTTCTCACCAGATAGCAATGATGAAGAAACTGCATTTTCACCGGAGGAGGCCACCAGGATCCAAGCTCTGCCGGACCAGGCAGCGGGGGAGGAACAGTGCTTTTCCTCATTCAGCCAAAGGCCCTGGCTTGCCCCTGGACCATTCTGGGCTTCAGAAAACTAAACCTGTGGCCCATGATGCTTTAGTTTGCATTCCTGCTGAGACAAACTAACAAGCAGCAGGCTCACCGGGGCCCGATCGCCCAGGTTCAAACCCCAGCTTCACGACTTACGAGCTGTGTGATTTCAGGACGATTATTTGACTTCTCTGTGCATCAAGTTCCCTCATCTGTAATATGGAGATCATGATATCACTGACCTCACGGGCTGCGAGAATTAAATGGGTGAATATATGTCATGTTTTTAGCAACTACGTAGAACACTGCATCAGTGCGTGTAAGTGCTAGCGAGGATGGTGATGGCTACGATGATATTGGTGGTGAGGATGTTGTCTGAGACCTCGATGGCCCCTCTCCCTTACCCCATTGCAGATCTTCTCCAAGGCCTTGTTTTTAGGCCTTGAGCCCAGAAGACATTGTGGTTCTTTTGAGCAGCAATCTGTCTTTAATCTTTTGGACACTGCAACTCATGTTTCCATCTTGGCTTTTGGTGCTAAATGAGCAGTTTCAGCAAAATTAACCATTTGTCAAGGGCTTTTAGAGATGGGTTCTGTGTGTTCCTTACTACTGACCCCAGTCCTTAAAGGCAATCCTTGATTTCTCTCTTTCTTTCATAACCCAAGGCAAATCATATTGTTGGCTTCTCTGGAAGTTGTCCTGGTTCTGACCACTCTTCACCTTTCTACCACTATACGCCTTTTTTCCAGGATGAATGTACAGAGGCTTAGTTGGGTGCCTGCTTCTGTCCTGGTCCCCGACATCTGCTATCTGTGTAACACCAGTGTGACTTTAAAAAATACAGGTCAGTGCACATCACTCCTCTGCTTTCAACCTTAACCTTGAGGAAAAGAATAATGGCTTCCATTACCCCCCATCTGTCTCCCTCATTGCCCCCCCACCCCCGTCTGTGCCTGTCACATTGGTCTCCTTGTTGTCCCTCTCTGCACCATGCACAGCAAGGGTTTTCTCCTTGTGGCGTCTTCTTCTTGGGATGCTTCCCAATGGATAATGCCATGGCTTGTTCCTTTTCTCTGTCGTCTGAGCCTCTGCTCAGATGTCATCTCATTAAAAGCCCTTCCCTGACCATCTTTTCTTTTTTTTTTTCTTTTTAATCTTTTTTTTTAAATTTTCAAGTAGGCTCGGCTCCTTGCGGGGCTTGAACTCTTAACCCTGAGATTGAGGCCTGAGCCGAGATCAAGAGCTGGATGCTTAACTGGCTGAGACACCCAGCGCCCTCCTGACCATCTTTTCTACAAGAGCAAACTCCCCTGAACCCTGACATTCCCTCTTCCCCTTATTTTACAGGATCTTATGTTCTGTTCCTTAGCATTTGCCACAGTCTCTTAGGAGTTTATTCCATCTTTCCCTGGGAGACTCTGAGCTCCTTTTGGGGAGCTTCTTTTGGGGTGTCTTGCTCACCGTGGTGCCTGGAATGATGCTCAGCACACAGCAGGGGCTTGGCAAACAGTGATTAGAAATAAGAGGGAAATCCTGCATTTCCTGGGCATTCTAGTCTTTCCTGGCCTGGTTTCGTGGAGGGTTGGATGCAGTGTGTACAAATATACATTATAGCAGGACAGAAGCAAATAGAGAGATCGAGGTGGAGAATAAATACGCCTGCTGATTCCTTGGTGGAAGGTTCTGTTGAAGAAGTGAATCATGGCTATCAGCAGGACGATCTATGCTCTATAATGGATTAGAATATTTTAGTAACCCCCAGCCTATCTTCACAGATGCCTGTGGATGAACGAGAGTCCGCTGCAGGAAGAAAGAGGCCCCTGAGCTAGGGATAAGCATTTTATTTTTTATTTTTTTTAAAGATTTTATTTATTTGACAGATGGAGATTACAAGTAGGCAGAGAGGCAAGCAGAGAAAGAGGGGGAAGCAGGCTCCCTGCTGAGCAGAGAGCCTGATGCGGGACTCGATCCCATGACCCTGGAATCATGACCTGAGCGAAGGCAGAGGCTTTAACCCACTGAGCCGCCCAGGTGCCCCGGGATAAGCATTTTAAATCACCTTCCTTTTCTTCTACTTATGAGCTCCAAGGGCTATACATATATGCTTTCTTCTTTAGAAGAACCATATTAACTGGCAGGGGTGGAGAACCACTGCCCCGCCCCTGCAGCTGATGTTGTGAAAGATGTTTCTTTAGATGGAAGGTGTTCTGGGCCCTGTACCTTAAGTTATGAGCCTATTTTGGCAACAAAGTTGGGCATGTGGTTCGCCCTTCTACAATCTAGGGTGTAGTGATGTTTCTCGTTTTTAGTGCTGGCTATGTCCTGTTAGAGGAGACAAAGGTCCTGTTGCAGCTGTGAGCTCCAGGATGCCTTGGGGATTTCGGGGTGTCTGTTTGCTGCTGGGTTTCCCAAGCATTTTGGACAATGATAAACATAATTAGCTGTTCTCATCCTCTGGCCCAGATATGTTCACCTACCCCTTGGCTGCACAGAGTCTCCATAGGAGACCTGCCCTTCCTGCAGTCTGGGGCTGAAAGGAGTCACTTCCAAACATCCTGTGCACAGGAAAGCAGAAAATCTGATGCAGACCATTTGTGTCTTTTGCTATAGGAAAATGCAAAGCTAGTAGGGTGAATTAATTCTGAGACAGACAATAGAGTGGGGCCCCAGGCAGGGTCATTCAAGAGACACAACTTCTTCCTTAGAGCTTTTAGCAGAAACAACTCCATTCTGAGCCCTCACAACTTCTGAAGCTTTTCTTGGAGGATTCTTTGTCTGCTCTGTGGACAGTTAGAGCAGGCACCCAGTTTTCCAGAACCTTCTGTAAAGGAGCTTTTTTATCTGAAAGAGGGCTCCTTGCTGGTGGCTGGGTTTTGGGGATGCCTGCTGGAGACCCTGCATATGAGTCTGTGGATCCCACTTGTCAGGACATATGTTAGGGGGGAAAATGCTTGCACAAGTGGAAAATGCTGTTCGTGGCTTTACTTTTGACCCTCTGTTTCTATGCACCTCCTAAACAGATACGATTTCTATAACATGAGACCATAGTATTTTCCTGAACTCCTGCTTCTCAGTAGTTAAATTCATGGAAAGGGGCAGCCCGGTGAGGGGAAACCTTGGTGCTCATGTGTGGTAACTTATGAGCTGCGGGAACAGACAGCAACAGCATTTTAGGAAGTATCTCTTGTAGTCCTCCACATCCTGAAATTTCAAACAAAAGCTCCTCGTGGCCAATGCTGTTAGCTACTTGTCAGACAACAAACACACTGCTGTCAGAAAAATCCCCATTGAGTTTGGGCGGCTGATTTCTCTGGCAGCAAATGAAAGCTTTGGCTGTTGCCCTTGAAGACTGGCTGGGCAAGCCAGAACAGAGCCCACCGAATGTCTCCCTATTCCCCACCCCTCCCCCTCACTGTGGGCACAGCATGTGTTGGGGGCTAAATGTGGGGTGTGTGTGTGCAGGTACCCAAACTCACAATTTTAGGCAGGTGCACATCCCATCCAGGAATACCACACCAGCATAATTCATCCCACACCTCACAGCCAGGGAGATCCTAGCTTCAATGGACAACGATTTGGAGGCATTGTTTACAAATCAATTTCTCCCTCTAAATAGGCTGTTATAAGAGTGGACCCTTCTGCTTGCCCAGCCTGGGCCCACCTGTCACTGGGACTTCCTAGCCAGTGGTCACACTGTATTGATCTTTTTTAATCCCCTCTCTTTGAAACACAGAGCCAGCTGATGTGGAGTTCCTCAAAAGAAAGTCTCCCACCGCCCCTACCTCTACAGGTAGCTGTGTATCCGGGGCTAATTCCCCACTAAAAAGTCTTAATTGGCTTATGGGGAGCCTGAAAGATGTCCCTTGTGTTTATAAGGTGAAAGGAAATGATGGATCCCAAATGCCCTGTCTTTATCCGTTTCTTGGTGGAAATCAGGTGCATTTTATTTTTTTAAATTGTTTTTGAAAAGGGCCTGGAAGATTTGGAGGTGGGTAAGGATAGTATTTCACTTTAGTGGTTGAGCTGCCGGGGGAGGGAAGAAAGCCTCAGAGAGACACCGATATTAGGCGAGAAACTTGGTGACTTTTTTTTTTAAACTTGGTTTTTATTTACACAAAACATCTGCAGTACAAAAATGTAAACTTTGATAGTTCATAATAATAGAATAAACTCTTTATGTACAAAAATACATTTTCATATGAAAGAAGCATCTTGAATAAATTAAAGTACTTCCCAGCCCGGTGCCTGAATAGCTACGCAAGTCTCGGGTTCTTCCTAGAGCGAGCCTGCCGTGGTGGGGGTCGGGATCCATAATGCATGAAGCCCACTCCTTGTCTCTCCTTTTTAAGCCTTTTCATTGTATTGTCAGCCGGCTCAAACCGAATTTTCATGCTCGTTTTTCTTCATTAGAGTTCTACAAATTGTAAAATTGACTTTTCACCTCGTCTTCAGGGACTGATCTGTCCCCTTTCTAAATCACACTGAAGTGGTGGCTGGGGTCAGCTCTGAGCCAGCCACAAAGGAGGTTTTGTGGAGTTCAGAAAGTGCAAAAGGAAAGGCCGTCTAAGGGCGGGCAGGAGGGGCCAGGGGCTGAGGGCTGGAGAAACAGACCAAGGGGCAGCCTTGGCGAGGGTGCAGCGACCTAACAAGCTGCTCAGGTATCTCCCGTCCCTTTAAAGCTCCTCCGCCCAGACTGGGGGACCTGAGACTGCAGCTGGGGCTCCATCTACTGCCTGTTGCCTGAGGGAGGGGGAAGGTAACGGTGTCCCTAAAGGGCCTAGTGATAAGGGATGTAACAGGGCGTCGTGTGGAGCAAGTCTTTGGGCAGGCCGGGGAAGGAGAAAAGGGGGTCGCCGGGGCCGTAGGCGAAGTCTTCCGAGGCTGCGGGGCTACTGGGGTCAGACAGTGGCGAGGCGGCGGCGGCGCAGGGGGAGGCGGCGGCACCGGAGCCCCAGGACTCGGCGTCGCTGGAGGGGCTCGGGGGCCCGGGCAGGCAGGGGGCGCACTGCGGCGGCAGGAGGCGCTCCCGGGCACCGCCCCCCGGCAGTCCCTGGTCGGCTAGGCGCAGAGTCTCCGCCAGAGCCCAGATGTAGTTATAGGCGAAGCGCAGCGTCTCGATCTTGGTGAGCTTGGTGTCGTCGGGGAAGGAAGGCAGCACGCTGCGCAGCGCATCGAGCGCCGCGTTCAAGTTGTGCATGCGGTTGCGCTCGCGGTCATTGGCCTTGACACGCCGGCTCCTGCGCAGCGAGTGCAGCAGCGCCTCGGAGCGCACACGAGCTCGGCCCCTGCGCCGCCGCCGCTCCTGCTCGTCGTCCTGTGCACGGGGAGTATCCGAGGCTGCAGGAACCCCGGGAGCGCCCCTGCGCACTGGCGCGGGCGTCCCCGAGGCAGAAGCTGGTGGTTGGAGCCTGGCACAGTCTTCCTCGTCGGTGAGGAAGCCGGATAGGTCGCCGCCGCCGCTGCTGCTGCTGCTACTGCTGGTGCAGTCGAGGTCCGAGAGGCAGGTCTCCAGTGGGGCTGGCATCGTTGCGTGGCGCGGGACCAATGGGCAGGTAAGAGGGCTCCTGGAGGACGGGAACCCGGGCTGAGGGCAGGGTCGCCGGGGCGCACTTACGTTCCAAATGGCCCGGGCCTACCCTGTGGCCGCTGCAGGCGCGAAGGCCGGGAGAGGCGCGGGGGCGCACCTGGAGTTTGGCTTCACCTCCTTGCCTCGTCTGCAGGTGCCACGCTCCCGGCCGGTCTCCCCAGTGATCTCGCCGGCGAGCAGATCAGCTCGTGTGAGTACCGAGTGTGGCACACGACCGGCCTCAGGACCCCTTAAGTACCCGCCCCAACAATGGGCGCCCCCCTCCCTTGCCACCTCCGCCCCCGCGGCAGCCCCCGTGAATGGAGCGAGGCGGCAGGTCAGCCCCGTGCGGCGCCCGGGTATTTGCATAATTTATGCTCGCGGGGGGCCGCCCGGCCCCTCCCCCCTCCCGGAGCGTGCCCGTAATTACCGCGGGCCAATCCGCGGCGTCGCGCGGCCCGGGGAGCCGTCTCCGGGCTAAGCCGGCGGGGGCGTCTCCGGGCGGTGAAACGGAGGCGGGGGCGCCGGGCGATTAGCGGCCGAGGCACGCTCCTCCGGGGGCGGGCCGGGCGCCCCTCGCTGGGGTGGGACGGGGAGGCGGGGCGAGGGCCGGCGAGTGTGAGCTGCGCAGCAAGTTGCGGAAACCTGCAGCGGGTGGGAAGCCTGGGTTCGCTTCCTCTCTCCCGCTGCTGCCTGGCCGCATCGCTTTGGCCAAGTGATTTGACTTCGCTTTTCCCATCTGTAAAATGGGGCGGAAGTCTCTCCTGTTGAGCATGATGTGAAATGATGTTCGAGAGAAACTTGGAAGGGTTCTATTGTAACGCAGCGCCGATGAATGGTTGGCAGAGGCAGCGCCCTCAGAACCCCCGGAAAACCCTATCCAAAGACAGAGAGTGGCCAGATGAGGGTCATAGAGCAGAGGGCAGAGAAATGTGCTCTGTTTAGTGACAGAAACGCACCTGTTACAGTAGAAGGTTTCCACTCTGCCTGTCAGCGGTCACTTTTCTCTGGTCACCAGTTCTCACTTTGGAGCAGTAGAACCCAGACACACCCAACTTTGTACTTAGGGGGAAACAGTCACTAAGGAACAGCCCCAGATTATGGGGGTGGAAAAGTTAAAAGCAAAATGAACACCTTTTAAAAAATATTTTATTTATTTATTTGACAGAGATCACAAGGAGGCAGAGAGTCAGGCAGAGAGAAAGGGGTAAGCAGGCTCCCTGCTGAGCAGAGATGCCCAATGCGGGGCTCGATCCCAGGACCCTGAGATCATGACCTGAGCCGAAGTCAGAGGCTTAACCCACTGGGCCACCCAGGCACCCCAAAATGAACACCTTTTAGCAAAGTTTCAGTCTCCTCCCCATGATACCTGGGCCATTGCTTCAGGTCTGGTCCCTGCTGTCCTCAGAGCGGTCTCTGCCTGGGACACTATCCCCTTTCTGCAGGACTGTTGTCTGGAGGCAGAGCCTGCCTTGGCTGCTTGTCCAGTGCTGGTTTTCTGGCTTAATGGGGTCTACCCAGCCCTGCCTTCCCCACTGCAGTGCTTATACATGTACTCCCAACCTGGAGAGAAGGCTATACACACTCAGGTAGAAGAGCTTTAGGTTTGTTACAAGTCACCAAGAGTGGATTTAATCTGGTTAAGCAAGAAAGGGAAATTGTTGGGTGACACTAGGCATTTCAAGGAACACAAAGGTGCCGGCATTTGTGTGAGCCTGCTGGAGCCCTGGCATCCTCACTCCGCTTCTCTGAGGCTCCAGTGCACTCCCACCGGCCTTGATTTGACGTTGCTGGGCCCCTGTATTATATTCCTCAGACTGTGGTACTAAGTCACCCCCAACTAGGGCCCTCAAACAGCAGACATTTGTTCTTAAGGAGGCTGGAAGTCTGGTATCAAGACCACAGCATGGTTGCCTCTTTTTGGAGGCTCAGCACAAAACGCACTTCTTGTAGCTTCTGGTGACTCCTTGTAATCCTTGGCCTTCCTTAATTTGTAGGTGCACCACTTCTGTCTCTGCCACCTCCTTCTCTGTGTTTCTGTGTCTTCTTTTCTCTTGCTTATAGGGACCCTTGACCTTGGATTTAGGGCCCACCCTAGTCCAGGATGATTTCGTCTTGAAATCCTTTCCTTAATTCTAGCTGCAAAGAAACTTATTCCAGATAAGTTCACATTCTGAGTTTCTCAGTGGACATATCTTTTGGGGAGCCACTATCAACCTACTGCAGTGTCTTTTCTAAATTCCTGGAAGAAAGAATCTGTCTGTTCAGGTGAACAGGGTCACTGGAGTGGCTGTTTGTCATTTCTTGGCTGCCTTGCTCCTGAAGAGCCTTCCTAGGGAGGAATTTGAATGCATGAACACCTCCCTCTCCATTCCTAGCAATTGGGGTATGGCCATGTGACTTAAATGGGGTCAATTGCATGCCCCACTTGGAACTTAGGCTCTGAGCTGGTGACAATTCAGAGTATACATGTGTGGTGGCAACAACCTAGATGGGCCAGTGCTCAGTGGTGGAAGGTGTGGCCGGGAGCCAGTGGGTATCCTGCCCTAACTCTTTCATGGGCCTGCCTTCAGCTGTGGTTCTGATACCCATGCCCCATTTCCCCTAAATTCCAAGCCTGGTTCTCTAGTCTTCTCATGGGCTGTGCAAGAAACCCCTAGGAGTCTTCTTAGTAGGGCTCTTTTGCTTGAGTTGGCTAGGTTTGATGTCTGAGGTTTGCTAAATAAAACACCAAGTTAAATGCTCCGTTGCCAAAGCACGGAGACTGAGGCAACCCGTATACCATATTGCTTGCCTGTCCTGGGCTAAGCACTGTGCTAGACACTGGGTTAACAGGGATGAAACACTGGCCGATGGGGGTCAGGGGCTCTGAGCCTCATAAGCCTAGGGTTCACTGCTGTCAGGATCCTTGGAGATTATTTGTCTGGGTCCTGAACCTCATACCTAGGAAACTGAGGTGAGACATGGAGGGTTCTTTTCTCCAGGTTACCCCGGGGATCGCTGGTGGTCAAACTAGGGCCAGACTAGGGAGTCCTTTCAGCCCCCATTGCAGGTTTTTCCATCACTGTTAATAACTACACAGTGAGCGCTTCCTGCATGCTCCCCTATGCCAGTTCTCTGTGTAGAGTCAGGCAGACCTGTAGCCACAGAGCAGAGGAGACCTGGCCACAGAAGGGTGACCTGACACTGGCTGTGAGAAGTACTGAGGGCTCACTAGGGGAGCAGACCTGAAGAGCATTGTGCACCTCCCAAAGGGAAGGGGTGTCAGGGAAGGCTTCCTGGTGGAGGGGGACTTGAGAAGGCCTTGTCTCACTGAGCCACCGAGGCGCCCCTTGAGAAGGCCTTGAAAGATGGTTGGGATATGAACAGGCAGTTTAGATAGAATGGAGGGATGAGGATGACTGTGGCAGCAATGTGGGGGCCAGTCCAGATGGGGCTTCTATGGGGTCCGAGTGAGAAGAGTGTAGGGGACATTCGATGGTCTCGAATGGCCATGGCAGTCTTTCTTCTTCCTCTTTGTCTCCTTCTCCTCTTGCTTTCTGTGAGCAGGACTATCCCAATGGTTCCAGTGGTTCACTGCACAAGAACATCCAGTGCAATTGGGGCTAAATTCTAACCTGTCTACCATGTGCTGAGCCATGCACCGTGATGAGGGATGGCATCTTCCCAGAGAGGTGTGCTTTTCACATGTGCCTAAAGGCACCTTATGGGCTAGCAGTGGCTCTGTGCTCTCTCCCTTGTGTTTCCCACTCCTCTGCTCGAGCCTTAGTGACCTGCCTGGGCAGGAATCCAAGGCTTGCCCTGCCTGTTCTGGGCTTGGTGGGCAGTGCATGGGGCAGCTCCTCACTGGACATTAGTGCCTGCCCACTTGGCTTTTCATAAGTGCATCTGAGGCTTTGGCTGGGGTGGGGGCTCTCCTGGTGGTGACCCACCAAGGATGGAGCTGAGTCCTGGGAGAATGAGAACAAGATGTTATCTTAGGCTCCCAAGGGTTCCCTCTGAGGCTCAGAGCTCCCCTTTCCAAAAGAAAAGTCCGAGAAGTTTCTCCTGCCCTCCAAATCCCTTGGAGGCGAGTACAGAGCACATTTGTGGAAGCCCTCATACCCAGAGCACACTAGGATGCAATAAATCTAGCCCCAGCAGGAGCCGATGTGGCAAGGGCTGCACCAGGTCTTCTGAGTGCCTGATGTTGTGAGCCATCCAGCTGCTAGTAGGCCAGTGGGCAGATGTTGGTGGATGGGACAGATGTTCCAAGGGGCTGGATAAAACCAGAGTTTCTCACAGCGTGGTCACCTGAGGTGGTAGGGATGATGGGGGACCCCAGCCCAGATGCCCTCATCAGACTCTGGAAATATGGACCACCTGCTGAAGTGTGAATGATACTTACCTCTGTTTGCTCCTCATATTGGAATAAATACCTTGCTTTGGCATCTGACCTCCTATCCTGTGCTTACCTAAGCCCATGAGATCAGACATGCTTCTATGACGGCTCAGAGGTGCTCCAAGTGATGCCAAGACCAGGGGGTGGTGACTGTGTGACAACTGAAGGTGTGAGGGCAGGGGAGGATCCCCCAGAAGGGATGCAGGGACTGGAAAGGGGATGCCTCTTCCAGGCATCTCTGGAGGTCTGACTCAAGACCACGGCAGAACCAGCAGGGAGGTGGTTCTAGTCCCTACTGAGAGGACCTTTCTAATGTCAACACCCCGTGAAGGAACTGGCATTCTGGAGAGATGGGAGGAGAGGCTCTCAGGGTGGAGCAAGGCATTTGATACTTCCAGGGTCTTTTGAGGTTCTTGGTGATTTTTTTTTTTAAGGAAAGAAATGCCAAAATAGGAGAAAATAGTGGCAAATTATAAATGTTTACCTGCAGTAAATGAATGTGTTTGGCATATACAAATACAAAGCTACAGTAACTGAGCCAGACTGGTGCCCCAGACAACTTCAGAATTTTTAGAAGACCAATCAAATCCTTCTGAGCATAGGCATGGATATGCAGGGATGGAAGCTGATTTGAATTTGTGGATGCATATCTTCTTCCTCTAGCCTTGTCAGTGACTTAGGGGCTAGGCGTGTGACTTCATTTGGAGTTAGTGCCAACAGCCTTTGAGCCCCTTTGTGGACATGCAGCTGAGCCAGATGGCTTCCTCGCCATCCTTCCTTTCAGTAATCAGAAACATGGAAGCCTGAGGTTGAACACACTAGCTTTTAGAGATGCCGCTGTGGGAACGAGGCTGAGGGGGTCAGTGTCCTGCAATTCCACGTGCTGCCATGGTCATCAGGATGTGTTGGATGGGGCAGGGGGAAGGACATCATCACATTTCATCCTTTTCTCCCAAACTGTTTTAGCTGAGATTTACCATTCCTCCTCCCCACCAATTGTTACACGGAATATTAATTTCAAGAGTGCTGTGACATATACATGTAGGTCTGGATTCTGTTACAGGCGATGTTCTTTTGTTTTTACAGTATACACAAACTCTCAGATGCCATTTAAGAGAAGAGAGGTGAAGGGTTTTGGTGCCTTACCCAGCCACTCACCCATCCGGGTCTTGGGCACAGGGCAGTGCAGTGCACCAAGTTTACAAGGCAGATTTTTTGCACAAAGCAAAGCTGTGCGAGGGCCACCCTCTCCACACTGTTCCTACTACCATCATCGTGTTCTTTCTGGAGTTACCTGTGGGGAGGGATGACATTGGTTTGGTGGGTGGCATTTTAGAAAGAAAACATTGTAATTTTTTTTTTTAAAAGGCAGAAAAAGGTGCAGTTACTCCAGATGATGTGATGAAGGAAGATGTTGGACCGAGAGGCGCACGGTATTCCTTTCGGTCTGTTAAATACACCCGCAGATAGGCATTTCCATCTAAGAGAAGCAGGGTAGGGTTGGGGAGTGGAAAGGAGAAACAATTCCCTGTTTTCTTTACTGATGACCCATGACAGTTGTGGAGGGGGGGGAGGTGGGGGGAAACGAGGCAGGAGGGGGGAAACAGAGGGGTCTTTCAGTGACAGAGCAAGGAAAATGGCAAATTATCCATGGTTTCCAGAAATCCGTGGAGGCCCCCCCTCAGCCCCTGCCCTGCTAAATACAGTGCCGGCTGTATGCATTTCCCACCTCAGAGATGTCTGCTTGAATATTCTGTGCCATTGTATACCGATGTGTTTGGTTGTGTACAATCTGCCTACTTGCGAGATGAATGTTGGCCTTGAAGGGAAGTCCTGGTGCAAATCAACTTTATTCTAGTGCCCTGTAAGAAATGCCTTCCAAAAATGTATCGGTCATTTCTGCAGCCAAATGAATTCTTTCCACAAGAAAATTTCAAATTTGATTGGAGTTCTCAAGCCTAGCAGGGGGACAATATGTGCTTGGGCTCACCCAAAGTTTGAAGTGTGTTTGTGGTTTGGGCCAGTCTTAGGTAAAACAATGTCCTTTTTGTGCCCAAAGTACAGTGTGTGGGGGGATGTGAAGGGGCTGTGCACGCTAGTGCAGGGAGGGTCCACAGGGTGCAAGCCCTGAAATGAAGAGGGAGCAGGCAGAAGGTGCTCACCCCTCACCGCCCTCAGCAGTGAGGCCTGGAGTCATGTTCACATCAGCTGCTTGAGGCTAGAATCAATCCAGAACCTCCTTCAAAGCGACTGGGTTTTGCCTTCCTAGATTTCTTGAAATCTTCTGGGCTCAGATTTAGAAACAGAACAAAACAGAGGCCCTGCTGTTGCTGTCACTAGATTCAGCTCCCCAAATCCAGGCCACACCTGCCATGGGATATCGCTAAAGCCAGAGTCATTTTTGTCTGTTTCATGTTTTTGAATCCTTAAGAACATCATCAGTAGAGATTAAAAATACCCCCTCCCTCCAAGATGCTTGTGGGTCAAGTGTGGGAAAACTGAGGGTGTTTCCTCCTGTGTGTACAAAAGAAGTCGCAGTGAAATTTATCCTAATGGAATTTGACTATGGTTTTTTTGGAGAGAATTCTGAAATAAACAGAGAGTTGAGAAATAGCTGAAGTATTTTCCTTTTGCTTTTTTCTTAACGCTGCAGCTACATAAATTCATGTTGGGTTGGAACACAAATGCATTTTGTTTGTAGTAATTAAAATGTTTTAATGAGACAACCATAAAATCCACCATTAATTATTTTATTTCAAACACTTCTGCCTTCTTTTGAACCAGGTCTATTTAGAAATAGTTTAGAGAGTAGCCTGCAGTTTTATTCTTTCCTCTGCATTATACACAGGAGTGGAGAAGTCATTTATAAATAATTACACAATGTTTTGGGTCTTTGGGCTTGTATAATATATCAAAGCGATTAGTACACTTATTGTTCCATTGTAAATGCTTTTTTTTCTCCTTTCAGTCTCACTTGCCTTGTCTTCTAGCTAAACCTTTTTCTGGAAATCTTTTGTCTTCTTCATTCTTTTTGCTTGTTACAGTCCGGGAGCATTCTTCTTATTCAAACACTCGCAGCAGGGGCAAAGAAAGCGACTTGGGCCGCATTTTAAGTTTTACCGTAACTTTCTGGCATTTTCTTTTCTTCCAGTTTTCCCAGACTACCTAGGGGCAATGAAGAATTATAACATACATGAATTATTGGTACTCCCCTTGAGTTAAAGGGGGAAGAAAGTGCCTCATTTTCTATGCCCCCCCTCCCCCGGAACCGAGCGAGCGGGCGGCCGCGAAACAATGTATTTATCACTTCGCACGTCTTTGGGCCGCCGGCCGCGCCCGCGCTCCCCCTCCCTCGCCGCCGCCGCTCCTTTCACGCAGCCGGGAAGGGGGTCTTGCCCGAGCCGCGCGGCCCGGGAGAGCGAGAGGGCCAGGGCCAGGGCGCGGCGGGGCGGGCCGCGTGCGGAGATTAGGGCCGCACGAGAGGAGACTGCGCGGCGGCCTCCAGCCACGTGAGGGGGGACTGGGCTTCAAAGGTGCCCCCCAGCTAATCCTTGTTATCCGCCGGGGCCGCGGCACCGCGCCGGAGCCCGGGCCGGCTGCTCGGGCCTGGCTCCCCCGCCCGCGCCCGGAGCCCGCGGGCCGCTGGGGGCAGCCCCGGGCCAGCCTGCAGGACGGCGGGGCGGGACCAGGGGGCCGTCAGGGAGGGGGGAAGCTCGGGCACCGGGTGGCCGCGCGCGTGGGGGCGCTTCCCCGAGGAGTTCGGGCGCGGAACACCCACGGGAGCAGGCTCACTGCCTCCCCTGGGGGGGCGTTTCCGAGGCCGGCGCGCGCCCTACCCCGCGGCCCCCGCCCCCGCCGCCCGAGCGAGCGCGCGGCGCAATCTGTCAGGCCCTCGGCCCGTTTCCATATGAAGGGCGCGCCGGGCGCCTTGGGAGCGCTGAATGGCCGCTCGCGGGCGGGCGGGCGCGCTCGCCCCGCGGCCCGGGCTGGATTTGGCCGCATTTGCATAGCAGGTGCTGATGCTTGTCCATTCTTACTTAAAGAAGTTTTAATATGGGATAAATTACCAGGAATTAGGAGCAGGCGTGGGCGGGAATAAAGGAACCGTGTCGCCCGTCTTCTTACCGCCGCCTGGCGCGGGGAAGGAGAGAAATATTAAGTGAGATTCGATTTTAGAAGTCGTCTCCTTAACAAGCTACAAGCTACCCCCCCCCACCCCCACCCCAAGAGCCAAGAGAAAAGAGGAGGCAACTTGAAACAATTTGATTTTAGATTCTCTTCTGCAGCCAGCAAAGCAATAATCCTGGGGATAGTAATACGATTAGATCGAAGATCTTTGAGTCAGAAAGTCGGTCTGAGTTTAAAATGTTAATCCTGACCCTAATCCTCCCTGTTGGGAGGAGTGGAGTGCCTTGCCAAGGAGTTTGGTTTTTTTCCCTCTACTCTTAAGAGGACCATCAGGTGAGGCCCATTTGGCCCATTTCTCGGTGACAGGGAAGGCACACCAGTTGGCCCAAGGCGACAGCCCACACCATCTCTGGGGAGGTGTGCTGAGCTTCCCCTTCCCCCTGGGAACCAGGCCCATGTAGCTGTGCTGGCTTCCAGGGTTCATTCCATCTGTTTGGAATCTTGCAAAGGCTTGGAGCAAAGAGGATTTTCAAAAAGATGGGATTTTGGAAGGAATAGGGATGGGACAGCTCATCCACCAAGCCATGTCTCCCAGACTCCTTTAAGCCAGATCCCAGAGTGTCCTCTTCAAATGGATGGCTGGTTTTCAGGTTTGAAGACTGGAGAAGGGGAGTCGCTGCCTCACTCTCTAGCCTGCCAGACTGTGGCTCTGCATCATATTTGTGGGGGAAATGACGGGAGTCTGGGACCCTTGTGGGGTCTCCACATACTTGGACTGAGTAGGGGCTGTGGTGAAGAAAGGGTTGACCCAGCATGAGCACTGCTACCCCAGTGCTCTCCACACCAAGATTCTGCCAGACATGCTCTCACAGGTCTGGGGTAGTAGGCTGCCTTCTCTGTGAGGGGCAAATGTCAAGTGGTTTTTCTTTCCTTTGCCTTCTTGCTCAGGTGTTTTTCTCCTTCCCTCTCAGGCCCACACCCTGCTTTTCAGAGTTCAGCCTCCTCTGAGCTCTAGCAGTTTCTCTCTCCAGGCACAGACCCATCTCACTATGGGGCAGGATCGCACCTGCGATCTTGCGGGCAGGCCTCTGGCTTACTTCAATATGCCTGCTTTTCCTGGAAGGCAGTGTGAGGTGCCCAAACGGACCATATGGTTTGGAGTGAGAGCCTTGGAGCCCACAGACAATGGGGGAAGTGAGAGGCCCAGGTCAGTGGCAGAGCTTGCACGGCTGCAAACCTCTCTTTCAGCCTAATGAAGCTGTTGTCTGGGGGTAATGATGCAAATGCCCCAGCCCTTTCTTGCCACGATAGTCTAGAACGTGATTTGTCATACAATCTGAATCTTTGGGAGGACTTTAGACGGAACCTCCCCCAAAGATGGAGATGAGCCATATGTGCACTTTGCATCTGAAGTGGGGGTGGGGGGCAGTGGGAGGGAGGACACAGCCCACTCTGACTTCTCAGAAGGGCTGCCTTCTGACAGCCAGGAGGACTCAGTCCCCAAGAGCCCAGTGCCGCCTGACCCTAGGGGCCTTAGGAGTGGGTGCAGTGCCCTAGTGTCTAATGACAGATCAGCACTGTGTGTTGGAAAGAAGATGCAGAAGATCTGGATATTCCAAGTAGGGTGGTCCTTGTGTCCCTCATTCCTTTTTTCCGTGCTGTGTGATGACAGGGAAGGGGCCATTCTGGATGGAATGCTCACGGAATAATGCCTAGATTTTGCTGTGCTGAGTGCCCCAGCTGATGTTAATTGCAGCCAGGGTGGACACTTCTGTATTTCTGAAGCAGAAATAGGAAAAGAGAAGCAGGTACCCTGCCATAGGCATCTCGAGCCTCGGGCAGGTGGGGAAGACACAAACCAGAGTGAGAAAGATAAGCAGGAAAAGTGTGAAAATCAGCTCCCACTGTGTGTGTGTGCTGAAGGAGAAGGTAGTGATTGCTCTTCGAAGGAAGGGAGGCAGCTTTGCTTTGCACCTGCCGCTCAGGCCCTGTGGGTGCCCGCAAAGTCTGGGCACAGAAATACATTACTCGTTATCAATCTAAGTAAAGCAGACTGCTGTGGAATGCATTGATCTAGTGGCCTTTGTTTACTGGATGCAATAGAGAAGCACCCCTAGGCCCAATGTGATCCTAGTAATAGCAATGACAATGTGGGGGAAGGGGGAGAGAAGGGTCTGTGGGGTGGAGTCTGGCCTAGAAAGGGAGCAGGAGAAGCAAAGAGGACATAGTCATTTCTGCCCATGCCACACCCTCTTTGTGCCCTCAGGCAAATTGCCTGGGCCTCACATACCTGGTGTCCAAAGGGTACTTGTGGAAAGAAGGGTTTTGTGTATGGGCCCTGTGTTCATATATGTGTGTCTGTGTGTGGTTGACATGCATGTACACATGTGTGCACACACCCAGCCTTTCTTCACCTTCAGAGCAGGGAGTTAGGTTGCATCTGTTCCCTGGGATCACCCCACCTCTGTAACCTGAGAGTTGGCCCAGAAGTTGGCACCGCAGCCCCAGGCTCTGCTGGGTGCTCAGCGCCTGGCTGACAGAGGGCTTCCTGGGTGGGTATCTGTTCACTCATTCTGTGGTGGTGTAACTTTAGGCGTTAGAATGGGATGGGGTGGGAAATGGAGGACCCTAATCTGAGGCAAGGTCCCTAATTACCCCTGCTGGATCTGGGGGTCAGGTAGGGGCAAATTGAAACCCTGGTCACACCTTTACTGCCAATCACACCCATGGCCACAGGTAAGTCATAGCCAAGCTCTGCCAAAGCCCAGGCCACATGATACTCTTTCTGCTCCCACAGATGCCCCCAGCCTCCTCTCTGGACACTGAAGGAGAGAGGAGAGGGGAGCTACTTGCGGTGACAACACCAGCTTTCAAAACCCTGGCCACAGGCTGCTCACCGCAACACCTGGACACCTGTTACCACCAAGAGGTGTTTCCTGGAGTGGGGGCTGGGCAGTGGCTCTCCTGGAGTCTGGGGTTGGATGGGTGTGGGGTGTTGGGAAGCTGGCCAGATTACACTTTCTGCTCATTTGTGGGCTCTGCAGAAATCTTTATAAAGTATCCCTGTCTTCTTTCCTGTTTTAACAAATATTTTCCAGATACTGTTGGTTAGCATGAGCCCTGGAATGCCCAGGGTCGAGATGCTCAGTGAAAGTCCTCTTTACTGCTTGACTCCACCATCGTCATCAACATTCACATTGACATAAGTAGTTTCTGAACAGTTTTTTTCAGAGGGACGTTGAGCTTCACCCTCAATATGCATAATTTTATTAAACTTGCAAGCCTGTGAATTTTAATCTGTCTTTGAAATATGAAGAGACCGAGGTCCAAGGGGGTTAAGATCCATGACCAAGGTCATGAGGCTGGCAGGTAATAGAGTCAGGGTTGGAGCGCAGGGCTATCTGGCTTCAGTGCCCATAACATTGATCACTTGTCATCTCCCTTTCTCACTTCGCAAGAACACCCACTCCAGGGCCAGCTCTACTCAAGGGCTGGGGACATGGGATGGAAACCACAGCCCTACTTTGTTGGGGAGGGCAGCTGTTGCAGGTGCAGGTGAGGGAGAAGGTCTGTTCTTGTCTGTTGGTTGGTTGCCCTTGTGGAGAAGGGCTGTGACCATGGCATACAGGAGACGTTACTGGCTTTGAAGTCAGCTTCTGTCCTTGTTTTCTTGGTGAGACTTGAGAGGTCTGGGTTCCCTCTGCTACCTTGAGAAAAACCCTTCTTCTCTCACTCTCTGAATCTCAAAAAACAATGACGGGGCAGGAGATGGAGGGGTGTTAGGTGTCCCCAGGGGCTTGCAGCCCAAGGGGAAACCTCCAGGCTCCTGTGCTGCCCTCATCTGAGGTCTTGGGGAGTCACCGGGGTGTGTGACATTAAATGTTTACCTCTCCTCTCTGGTCCCCCTGTCTGTTTGGAGAGCAGAGCTTGGAAGGGCCACAGAGCTGAACCATGCTGAAAGCCAGCAGCCTCTGAGTGATGAAGAGGATATTCTCTGTGTTCTGTTTGGTGTGGGGTTCATGGTTCTAGAGTTTGTGAGCTGTCCTGGAATTCTCTTGTCCATACGTGTCCCTGAAGAACTCAGAATGATCTTAGCACTGAGACTGTAAGTGACCCATGTTCATTGGTTCTGTAGTGTCCATTCAATTCATTCATTCACTCACTCATTCACTGCCAGGATGTTAAGTCAACTTCTCCTGAGCAGAGAAGGTCATTTAACGTACCTGCCTAAAGCCCTTCAGAGGTCTCCCTTGGCCCTTACTATAGAATAACCCTGGATTTTAATACTGGTTAACAAGGCTCGATGCTCTCTGCCCCATGTGGACTTGGGGGTATCTTGTGGGTATCTCAACCTCATGGAGAGGGCCAGTGCCTCTGCTGTCTGCCCTCGAGGTTCCAGCAACACTGGTCTCCATTCAGTGTCTTTAAATGCTCTTCAGGGCTATGAGCTTGATCTCCTGGAGCGCTCTCCCTGGGCTGGCTCCTTCTCTGAGGAGGACCTCCTGATGATCCTGGCCAAAGCCTCTCTCCGCGACCCCAGTGGTCACTCTGTATCACAGCACTGACTCTGCTAGCTTGTACATGTGCGGGTGGTTTGCATACTTACTTGCTTGCCACGCCTTGTCTGTGTCTCAGACTAAACCAAAAGTTCCATGTGGGGTAGTAACTGTTGTCTCCCCCACGACCAGAAGAACCGTGTTTGCTGCATAAGAAGTGCCCAGTATGTTTTGTGATTGAATGTGGACCTGGGTTTGGATCTATGTCAAATGGTGAAGTGTGTGTGTGCCTTGCTATTGTATATGTCCCTACCTCCCCAGCTCCAGGAAAATCTGGGCAGACGAGAGAAAGTGCATCATGTGTGTGATTTCATTCTTGCAGAGGGTGCAGCTGGGTGCTTCTGAGGGAAGTGTGTCCAAGATGGGTGTCTTTTTAGGCATGGGGACATTTTCTGACTTGCCTGGACCTAGCACATTTCTTATTTGGGCTTGACTTCCCTAGCATGATTTTGTGTCTTGCTTGAATCCATGGGGCTCCCTGAATCGCACTGTTTGTGCCCAGAGGAGACTGCTGTACCTGCTGGAGTCAAAGTCTTTTTTCTTTAGGACAGAGCTGTGTGGGCGTGCCTTCTAAGCTGTGTGGGAATGGATGGGGATAGGCTTTCCCATCCAAAATGGAGAATGGACATCCCTGGGACACTTAGGAGTTGCAGGGAAGAGGACGGGCCCCTCAGTGCAGCACTGGGGCTGAGCAGTTGCTGGGGGTAGGACACACCTGGGTGGGTGACAATCAGCAGGAAGACAGCTGGGACTGGTTCTAAGGAAAGCCATTTGGAGGGGCAGGGGCCAAGGGTGCATCTCTGTCACTTCCAGAAATCCACATGTGATGGTATGTTTAGGGTATGAATTCCAGGGGCCCCTCCTACCAACAGGCCCTCAGGAGCCCTCTCAGTTGCTCCCCTCCTTCCCCCAAATCCTGGCTCTGCCCACTGAGCCATTGCAGGGGGTCTGGCCAAGGGCTGCATGTGGGAGAAGATGCCATTCCTGCCCTCAAAGAGCTGGTCATCTGCCCGAGAATCAGAACACAGGTGTGCAAAACAGCCAGTGGAAGGAAAAGAGAGCACAGTCACAAATATGAGTACACACCTAAGGTAGAGGGTGGTAACAAGTGCTAAATAAATGGGGGGCAGAACAGGTGATCCATACTCTAGCTGAGGTGACGAGGACCATCTCTTGAGACGATTCAGAAGCTGAGACTTGAAGGACAAGAAGGAGCCAGCCGTGGGGGAATCAAGGGGGAGAGTATTGCAGGCAGAGGCCCTAGCAAGTGCGGACTTTGGGGGTAGGAACAAGCTTGTAGTGTGGGATGAACTGATGGAAGACTGGTGTATGTTGAGAAAGGCTTTCCAGGCGAGGTGTAATATTTGGACAGGCAGTGCAGGTCAGTGTTATCCCTGATTGAACTCAGTGAGGTGTGCAGTACAGTCCTCCAGTCCTGCAGAGGAGGTGGCAGGAGCTCAGACGGTGACGCCAGTTGCCAGCGGCCAAGCAGCCAGGCACATGGTGGAATCAGATTTTGAACACAAGTCTGATTCAAGAGTCCAAGTTCATAACTACTGGGTGATTCTGTCTCCCGCTCTCCAGGGAAAGGAGGCAAGCTGCCCATACCTGCAACATGGAAAGGGACTGAGAAGGGAGAAAGCAGAGAAGACTGTAGTCATGGCCTTAGGTTGTTGGAGGATCATGTAGAGAGGCATGTGGACAATCATATGGCTGAAAAGGCATCATTTATTCCCGGAGTAAAGAACCCTTCCAGGAGTCCTGCTTCCTGTGGAGCAGGTGAATGGTCTACACGCAGAAAGCAGCGCCACCTGTTGGTGAAAGATGGTGACAGATGTACGACTCAAGAGGACCTAGGGATCCATCATCACCCATGAAGTGTCAGCCATCCCCAGCGTGTGGGTCTGCCCTGAATGGGGTGGGGTGGGTAAGGGTGTGCAGGAGAACCCAGAGGCCAGCTCTGCCTCCGACACAGAGAGGGCCTAGTTGGGAGGTTGAGCTGCCTACTTCCGGTCCCTTGCCCTGGGCACCAGTGGATCTCAGAAAATAAACGTAGTGGGGTGCGCCAGAAGTGAAGGATCTGGGTTGGCTTGAGGAACATGGAGAGATTCTGGCAAAGTAGCAAACCTGAGCAAGGACATATTTTTGCAGAAGCTACTCATGGCAGTATTTTTGAAGTACAAAAGTTGAAAGTGACCCCTGTGAGAGGAGGAACGGTAGATAAAGTATGTTGCATCCATATAGAAGAATACTGTGTAGCTGTAAGAAAATAATAAAAGACCCCCTTACGTACCCAAGCAGAAAAGTATCCAAGGTATGTTAAATAGAAAAACAGGGATGCGTTGGGGGCTCAGTCGGTTAAACATTTGATTCTTGATTTCAGCTCAGGTCATGATCCCAGGGTCCTGGGACCGAGTCCCACATCAGGCTCCTTACTCAACAGGGAGTCTGCTTCTCCCTCTGCCTGCCTCTCCCCCTGCTTGTGCAAATAAATAAATAAATAAAATCTTTTTTAAAAAAGAGAAAAACAAAACAAGACCAGAGACTAACAGTGTATATGGTATGCCATAGTGTGTGTGTGTGTGGAGAGAGAGAGAGAGAGAGAGAGAGAATATAAAATAAATATTCATCTTGCTTGGCTAAGCCTAAGAAACCTCTGAAGCATGCATGGAAAACCATTAACACAGTGGTTGCCTGAGTGAGTGTGTGGAGACAGGATTGGCAGGGAGACCCTCTATCCTACAATGTATCTTTGGATTATTTTTTAGTTTTCAAATTAAGCATATTATTCCATATTTCAGTTAGTGGTTTTAAAAAAGGAAAGTTATAAAGAAGCAAAAAATCAAATGGAATTCTGATCCCACTCAGCTCAGCCCTGCTTCTCCTCTCTGGGCCTTTGCTGCCTTGGGTCTAGAGCTGATAAACCTTGGTGGGTTATGCCTGGTCCAGAGTTCTAGAATCTGAGAACTTTTATGGGAGGATTATCCACTGAAATGGAAACACTGTAAACCTTGTATATGTAAGATAACTTGTTTCACAAAGGATTCTTGTTAGGCTTTGTTGTTCCATATTTTCTGATTCCTTGATATCAAGATTTACCAAGTTGCCTTTAGAAGATTTTTATACTTTATTGTAATTAGGGATGAGTCCAGGAAGCTACTCATTTAGTTGGTGTTAAATATTTACTGAGCACCTACTAGGTTGCAATACTGTACTTATTCCTGGGAGTGTCCCAGAGAAGCCTTGGGCTTAGGTTCCACCCTTGGGGGGGCTCACCACCTAGGAGGAGAGCAGGGAGCTTTTGGTGACCCCCAGTTAGGGAGTCACTCAAGCCTGCCTGACAGAACTAGGAAGGCTACAGGGAGGAGGGAGTGCTTCCATGGAGACTCAAGCGTGCGGTGAGGATGCGTAGCATCCTCCAATATGGAAACGTGTGCCTTCTGTTTCTTTTTCTTAGTTTCCAATAAAATGATTGTAAGAACTACTTTCACTATACCCCGGTCACAAAGAGGTGGTTGTTGCTTCTAGTTTATGGGTCACAGTGCAGCTGGCAAAGCCTCTGATCTTCCTGCCCTGTGGCCCCCTGCTTGCATCCTGAGCCTAGCTCTGTTCTCTCCAGCAGCTAAGACACAGGGCCCTGTGACTGGTGCCCAGGCCTCAGTCACTGGGGTTCAGCCTCCTATTGTTATGCAGTGTGCAGTGGGGGAGCCTCCTGGGTGGGGTGGGTTGTTCCCCGGCCAGGGCCTCAAAACTAGGTTGTGTTCCCATTGAGACCTCAGTTTACCTGTTTGTGAAATAAAGGGCCGGACGAGGGGACCTGCTGAGGCCTTCTAGAACTCACCCCCTAGCACTCACACCTAAACACATGGGGAAGCTCATGACCTTTCCCGGGGAATGGGGTTCAGTGTATTCAGGTGGGCAGGATCTCCCTCCACCTTTCTATCACAGTAAAGATGATCTTTCTCTGAACCTCAATCAAGGACAATGTGGCTTCTTGAAAGAACCCTGGAGAGGAAGTTAGGGACAGAGCTGGGTCTAGGTTGAGGCCTTTCCCCTTTCAGGCCTCAGTCCCTTCTCCTAGGTCACCAAGAGGCCGATGGACGAGGCCCCAGCTCCAGCTTTACCAGAAACATCCCTGGTCCTTTCGGCCAGCCCTCCCCTTGGCTTCCTGGATGTGCCTTCTGAACATCCCGTGGGAATGAATGGGAGCTCTATATGTGTGCAAGTTCTTACTTAGCTAAAGGGGAGCACCTGCAGAGGTAAGGCCCTGAGGGGCCAGGCCGGAGAATCATTTGGCCTGTCCTCCCACACTGGGCGGGGCTGCCGTTTAACTTCGAACATTACTATCTCCAGTGATTTTATAATTAAAAATGACAGGGGCACCTGGGTGGCTCTGCCTTTGGCTCAGGTCATGATCCTCAGGTCATGATCATGTCATGGTCCTGGGATCAAGGCCCGAATCAGGCTCTCTGCTCAGTGGGGAGCCTGCTTCCTCCTCCTCTCTCTCTCTCTGCCTACTTATGATCTCTGTCAAATAAATAAATAAAATCTTAAAAAAAAAAGTCTGGAGAGAAAGTAGGTATCCTAAACTTTGAATTTGACTCTGTCTCTAGATCATACCATATTATACTATGAATTTATTTATTTGGGAGCAAGAGAGAGTGAGAGAGAAAGCACAAGTGGGGTGTGGGTGCAGAGAGAGGGAGAAGCAGGCTCCCGGCTGAGTAGGGAGCCCAATGCAGGCCTCCATCCTGGGACCTTAGCGGAAGGCAGACGCTTAAGGACTGAGCCACCCAGGGGCCTCCAAATCCATAGTTTTAAAAGTCTGCCAGAATCTTAGGGGTCCTGTGACAACATTTCCTGTTGTGTTAGCAGAGGTTCAAAGCATTCACTTACTAATGTAGAACAGAGATGCTGTAGTATTGTGTTTTGGTACTTTGTCGTGTTAAAGGCCTCAGTAGAGCAGTGTGGAAGGCCCTCGGATATGCAGCCATGGTCGCGGGTGGGACCTGGGCTAGCCTCCAGAGAGGCGACTTTTCCTCTGAAGGCACAGTGTTAATAGGGTGAGAGGGAAGAGGAGGCAAAGGTGTCCTTGAACTTGTGGGAAAAGTCTTTATTTGGAGCATTCCCCAGCCCTGGTCCTCCCTCTGGGATCCCTGTGTCAGCTCCAGGGAGCTGCGTGAACAGCCACAAGGTGGAGCCAGGCTCCCGCCTCCCCGAGGCATCTGCTGGATCTGGGAAGCCTTTTCCAGACTCCCAGCCTGGGAGGTGGATGCAAAGGACTTGGAAAGAGAAGTGTTCAGAAGCACCCCGCCACCCCCACCCCAGTCCCTTGACGGGGATCACAGAATCTCTGCTTTGAAGGAAATCCCCTGTCCTTGGCCCCCCACACCAGCCCCTCCTGCCCCGCCAACTCAGGGGCCATTTCTTTCCACCACCCGTTAGGGAACGGAAGCTTGGAGGGGTTGCCCAGTTCCCAGAGCCGATCTGGGGCAGAGTCCAGCTCCCAAGTCCACGTTTTCCCGGGTGCGAATCCTACCTTCCTGACCCAGTTGCCAGCATTCTTCCCCGGAGGTCACCCCTGTTACCAGGGACTTGAGGGCCCTTCCAGAAATACATCTATTTACTTGTGGAGAGAGAGAGAGAGAGAGAGAGAGAGAGAGAGAGAGAGAATGAATATGAATGAATGTGTGTATGTGTGTTTAATAATTGGTGGCACCTTGTTCTGGATACAAGGTGCCCCAGATCCATGATCTACCTTTCATTCCTCTGCATGTGGCCCTGAAAGCCCATCATTCTGGGCTTTGTGGGGGGCGGGGGGAGGATCTCACACCCTCTTCTTTCAGGTGAGCTCCATCAACGGCAAGCAGCAGCCAGAGGCGGTTGGAGGGCAGGGGGTGAGACTGGAGTATTCCGCCCCCCATCTCCTGTCCTAATGGATTGTCTTTCTCAAAGGTTCTATCTGCTTGTCCTCCCCTTCAGCTACAGTCTGGATTTGGTACCATTCCTTGCCCCTTCAGGGCTTGGCTGCTCACAGCTCCCCACTGTTGCTAACCTCAGATGACTTCATTATCCTACTTGGGTTCCCTTAACATTGCCCACATTTTTACAAATTCTCTCCTGGGCGTGCTGATAAATGTTTAGTTACTCTCTCACTCAGAAAAACCAAACCAAACTAAGCCCTAATTTTATGTAACGTTTCCTGATTTCTGTAGTGTAAACTCTCCCACCATGGCGGGTTCCAG
Source organism: Mellivora capensis (assembly GCA_004024625.1). NCBI lineage: Eukaryota > Metazoa > Chordata > Mammalia > Carnivora > Mustelidae > Mellivora > Mellivora capensis. Next base: position 30,586 of record PISX010013133.1, on the reverse strand, counting down.
GCTTACCAACAATTCTGAAAATGTCACCATTGGCTCTCAGGCACTGGCCCCAGCACATCACTGATGTTCCTTTATTAAATCATCTTAAATTGCCCTATTTGAGTGTGCCATCTAAGGGGTACTGGTCAGATATTCTGTAGAGTGTCAGAAATGGACATTTTTGATAATAAGATTTTGTCAAACTACTCTCCCAAATGGCTGACCATTGCCACCTTTCGATCCCAAGATCCTTGAGCAGGGTTTTGGCATACAGTTGGTTGGCCAACTGGAGTTATAAAGAAGAGAGAGTCTGGAGTACTGCTTTGTCAGGGGAGAGAAGTCAGAAGGCATCTGTTTGGGAACAGCCTCTTGGAGAGAAGGAAGAAAGTCTCTCACCTTTGCATCATGGGCTAAGCTCCAGGTCTGCCCATCTTCTCATCAGCAGGGCACTGGGTTTGGAGAAGGGCAGGGACATGGGAGGTTGAGGCAGGAAGAACTTGGACTGGAGTCCAAGAGCTTTGGCTTCCCTCCACCTTTGCCACCTGCTGGCTGTGTTGTTCTTTAGAATCCCTGAGTTTCGGGTTCCATGTTTGCTGAGTGGGGGTAAGCATTTGTCCTCTCCTGAAAGTTTGAGGATTCAATAGAATAAAGTCTGTCACATGTTTCGGGGAGGGCCCTGCATGTTTTAGCTGCTCTTCAAGTGATAGTTTTGGGGATGATGATGATGGTGGTGGTGGTGGTGGTGATTGGCCCATAGAGGAGTTTGGAGCCCAGAGAAGGCAAGAGGTCTTTGCCTTCAAAAGATGTTCATTCTTCATGGAGTTAGAAACAGCCCCTCTCCCACCTTGGAGGGTTTGTTTGTAGAACCCAGGCACCTAAACCCACCTTTGGCTTTTTTTTTTTTTTCCCCAGGGTATGCATGCTATTTAAGGACAAGCACATTCAGCCAGCTTCCCCTGAATGGCTTCTTCAGAAACCTGCCTGGCCCCTTATTTTGAAGGAATGCAGTTGAGGCCTGTTTGTGAAACTACAATGCATATATTTATTTGCATTTAAAAACTTGAGTTAAAAAATATATATGTTTCTGAATGTATTGATATTTTTCAAAAATGAAGGTTTCAAGGTTCCAAAAACCAAACTGGTTCTATCAGAATGGGGTAGAAAGTGGGGACTGCCCAACTCCTGAAAATCTTCCACTCACAGTTTGTGAACTTGCAAGAACGACGTTGGGATGTGGAGGAGAAAAGGGATCCAACATTTCTTCCGGGGATTAAAACTGAGTCCAGAATTGCAAGGACTTGGGAGAAAAAGGCTCTTGTTGAGTTCCCCTTTGAATAACCGAGCCCCTTTCTCTCTGAGTTCTAAGTGTTGAGATGCAGCATCCTTACTGCCTAGAAACCCAACAAAGACTGGCTTGGTGGCTGCTTTGAGGTTTCTGTTCTATGTAGAATTTTAACCATGAAAAGACACAAAGATTGGTTTCTTCTGAGTCCTTAACTGAACACCACAAAGAGGGACAATTAGTGGGGAGCTGGGCTACTGTCTCCCACCAGCTATGCTGCTGCTGTTCGGAACCCCCCCCGCCAGGAGCCACGTGAGGTATGCCACCCAGCCCCTCTCTGTCTCTCGTGTTTGCAAGTGTGCCACAGACTCAACCGTCCAGTTGTGGAGATTGCTGGGCTCCGGAAAGACCATGGGATGTGGTGTCGAGAGGATGGGTCTTTATCTGTAGCCTGGTTGTACCACTTGCTGCAAGTCCTAATCTGTAAAATGGGATAATATTGTTTGGATTGAAGGCCTGCTCTTAGGATGAGGTGAGAAATCATGGGTAGTGTTGGCTTGGAGTTAGAGTCCTATAATGGTAGTCATTTATATAGTATGTTTGTTCTCCCCATTCCAGGCGTTATGGCACACATATTCTCTGTCTGACTTTCAGAACCCTCCAGATAGTTCCCTTCTCCTTATCCCCTGCTGTGTCTGGGCAGGTCTCCATGATTTCTCCCATTCGTCTTCTTGTTACACATACAGGTAAGAGGCCATGTGACCTGACCAGGAATAAACCTCTGGATCTTTCTGAATTCAGCTTCTGTAGAAATGACGGTTTTGTGAGATCTCCCCATCCCCACCTCCAGGGATCACTATGAGGGTTAATGTAGACAGTGGAAACAAAGAACCCAGCTCAGTGCCTGACCTTGGGCAGGTGCTAATAAAGGCTCTTTCCTTCACCTCTGCCTGGAACATGAGCTGGAAAGGACAGCTAAACATACAGCTAAACATACAGGGAGGTACCCACAGAGGCCATTTGCTGCCTGTACACATAACTCAGGCGACCTTCTTGTTGCCTTACCTGGTTCATAGAAAGTGTGTGACATTTGTATTAGGACTCCTGGATTCAAATCCTTTGTCACCCTCTCCAAAAAGGTATAAATTCCTCCAAGCCTTAGATCACACATTTATAGAAGTATTTATAAAGAAGTCCATAACATTTAAATTGTTCCAGGGTGAAATGACATGAAAGATGGAAAATAACTCAGTAAATTATTGCTGGTGTTCAGCAAGTTTGAGTAAATATTTCTTTTTTTAAAAATTTATTTATTTGTCAGAGACAGAGGGAGAGAGAGTGAGCAAGCACAGGCAGACAGAATGACAGGCAGAGGCAGAGGGAGAAGCAGGCTCCCTGCCGAGCAAGGAGCCCGATGTGGGACTTGATCCCAGGACGCTGGGATCATGACCCGAGCCGAAGGCAGCCGCTTAGCCAGCTGAGCCACCCAGGCGTCCCTAAATATTTCTTTCTTTCCCCTCCTTCCTTCCTTCTAGAGAGAGAGCGGGGTAAAGGGGGAGAGGGGCAGAGGGAGAGGAGAGAGAATCCTAAGCAGCCTCCACACTCAGACACGGGACTCGATCTCAAGATCCTGACATCATGACCTGAGCCAAAATCAAGAGTCTGTTGCCTAACCGATTGAGCCACCCAGGTGCCCTTGAATAAATATTTCCGTAGCTGGGGTATGAATAAATTGCCTGGTTATGTCTATGTAATGAAACTGATGTTACATAACATTTATGTATTCTGACCTTTTGAGTTTGCCGATTTATTTATTCATACCTCTTGTAAATAATGCTGCAGCGAACATCTCCATGCAAGTATCATTTTCTTTGATTGGAATTCTTTTCTCAGCATGTACTCCTAAAAATGGTTTTATTGACGGGAAGAATTTATCCGGCAGTTCCTGAGGATATTTCCATATTGCCACACAGGCTGCAAAGAGAGATATGACAATACAAAATACTCAGAAAAGGTTCTGTTATACTTAGCAATCACTTCTTTTTGAACTTTTGGTGGAGATCTTTCTTCCTTGCTAACTTTATGTTTTAATCTATTAGATCAAGATCCATGGCTTTAAGACTGATTGTATCATGTAATTATTTTATTTGAATTTAGTAGAGCCGATATTAAAGTTATTTGTTTTTAAAAGCCTTATTATAAAATTAATGAAAGCATTTATTTTTTTGCAACTGGGCTTAATTTTTTTTTTTTTTTTTTTTTGGTTTACTTCTACAGATGTGTAATGCCTCTTCATTTTAAGTGACGGACACTTGATTCTTGCTTAAGCAAAACCAGAACGAGTTGGCTCCTGTAGCTGAGGAGAGTGGGTGCAAGTTCAGGCAGAGTTTGATCCAGGGACTAACCCTTGTGATTGTAGTCCGGGCACTCCATTTCTCTGCTCTGATTATTTCCGTGTTGTATTTGTGCCCCGGTAGGCAGGTTTTCTTTAAATGATCCCAAATACGACCTGCGGTGCCCTGAGGCCATATCCCTACTGCCTGTGAACAGAGATAAGAAAAGCCTCTTACTCCTGCTTCTCTTAGTAAATCTTGTGAAGTCCCTGATTGGCTTTCTTGGGTCATGTGTCCTTGTCTCAGCCAATCAGCGTTCTGGGGGGGACGATGCTGTACTCTGACTGGCCACTTGAGTTAGGGACCGTCTCTACCGCTGGGGGCAGGTGGGCTTGGACGTGGTGGTTCACAGCCCCCCACAGGCTTCGGGGGCTGGGGAAGGGGCTTCCCGAGGGAAGAGCGAGAGGCTGGGACGGTGTTACCGCGGAAGGGCTAAGTTAGGCTTGCAAGTTGTGGAGTCACCACAAGATGGCGCTCCCGCTCTTTCTCTTTCACGTGAACGCTGGGTCCCTGGGTCTTTCCCTCCGTTAACCCACAGAGATAGTTTCGTCGGGCTCCTGCTGGATGATTCTCAGAAGAATTAAGACCTTGCAGCCCGTAGTAAAAGGAACAGGCCATGGTGGGGGCTGTATGCCATGAGAGGGGTGTGCGTGGAAACGTGGTGCTGTGTGGACAGAACCGGTTCAGCACACAGACTGTGGTGTGACACCAGCTGTGGGGGCGGCGGTGGTGTTCAGTCGTTGTCTTACGCCTCTTTGTCTTGGCCTGGTTCCTCCGTAAAAAGTTCTGTGAGTTCGTTCCAGAGTCCATTTCATGAAAAGGAGAGTTTGAGTTCATCAGGAACACTCGAGAAATCTCAAGCCAGGGGCTTCCTGAGCCTTCCCTCTGCCACCACGGAGCCCCTGTGCTGAGGAGGCCGGCTGTGCGGCCAGGAGGAGTGGGCAGCACTCTCGGAGCGCCCCCGGCTGGGCTCGGGTGCGGGTGTGGGGGGGGGGAGGGGGGATATGAGGCCGCTCTTCTGGGTCAGCTTTCCAGTGACGTCAGTGAAGGGATGTCACGCTGTTAGGCCAGCGCGATCCTGGCGGCTGGGGATGCGGAATCTTACGGACATGCGTGGCCGACAACGTATCCTAATGTTCCACAGGGTAGAATAAATGTCCTAAAAGAAGAACATGAAATTCGGGGCTCAGCCCTGTACCCCTTTCCTGGCTTCCCTTTTAGTCATAAAACAACCATTCTGTGCCAGGCACTAGCCAGGGGCTGGTTAATTCGGAGACAAAACCTCTTCGCTATTGTCAAAGGTCCCACAGCCTCGTTGGAGAGACAGACATATCTAGGGGAAAACGCCATTCAGGGTGGAAAATAGTGTGGCTGGGACGGGCCTGGGTCAAAATCCTGGCTTGGCTTCTTCAGTGCCTGGGTGGCTTTACACAAGTGACAGACTCTCCCTCAGACTCCGTTGTGTTTTATGAAACAGGGATGATGGTATACATGTCAATGCCTGGTTCATAGAGGTGATGTGAAGATTTAACGAGAACACGAGTAAGGCACTTTGCTCCGAGCTTAACACAGGGAGATGTGTAAATCTTACCGATTGCCTGACCTTGGATGGGATTTGCAAACGTCTCCAAGCTGAGAGGCAGAATTAATACACTGGGTGATAAAATGTGAATTCCGAACACTCCCAAGAGGTTTAGAGTGTCAGGGAAGAAATCGGTGAGACTAAATTTGATTGGGACAGATGTACAGCGGTGGCCTTAGGTTTGAAAGATCAGTGGGCCCAACACAAGGTTGAAGGGGGAGTGTGTGTGGCACGAAACTCTGCTCTTGTATGATGAGGCCTTGGGGATCAGGTAGATGCTTGCCTAATGGATGTGATGAGGTGGCTAAGAACAGTAGCCAATGTCCTAGATGGAGGAAAGGAGCCACAGGAGGTGGCTTGCAGGAGGTGGTTTGGGCAGGGTGACCTGGATGACAAAGGGCCTGGAAGCCGTCCCCTGGAATGGCTGAGAGGATGGGCAGGGTTAGCCTGGAGAGGATCAGGTGTGTCATGGCCTGGGTCCTGCCTTCCACAAATGCCAAGGGTTGGCACCTGAAAAAGGTATCATCATGCTACTTCTGTGTCACTCCAAAGATAGGCCTCAGGAAGCATCTTTTAGTATCCTGGTTCAAGGAAGAACTGGACAACTTTTTAGCACTTTTCCAACCACAGAGTGAGCTGCGTTATGAGTTGTGGGGCTCCTGGTAGCAGAAGCATTCAGGCAGCCTCTGGATGCCCCATCTGGAATGGTCTAAAGCATGAATTACTCACATAGAATCTAGGGAATCATTAGGATGACTTTGGGGGAATCTCATAATCTCCTGAAGTTGTAAAATGTGTGTGGATTTTTTTTTTTTCAGGGAGAATGAAACATTGCATTCATCAGCTTTTGGGGGGGGGTCAGACAGCATCCAAAAGCAGTTTAAAAATTACATAACTTTAAAGAAATTTAGCTACTGGGTGCAAGGTGGGACTAGGTTTTAAGGTGTCCCCCCCGCCAGATGTGAGGGTCTGTGCTAAATTGTTAAATATATTCTTGTGACTAATGTGAATTTATTGTTATTATTAGCTGCCAATTTACTGTGTGCCTATTTTGTGCCATACAGAGTTTTACATATTCTACTTGAATTGTCTCATTTAGTGTTTTTCAAAAAAAATTCTTTGAGATTAAACATTATTGTCATTCTTATTTTATAAATGATGAACTGAGGTATGGAAGTTCACATGAGGTTCCAACTTCTTTTCTTGGTAGATGTGTGCCCCCACATCTGGCCTTTTTATGCCTGGTAAATGTCACATTGGAAATTTTAAAGGTAGGAGGTAATAATAATAAGTAACTGTGTATTGAATTTTTACCTTCTGTGTTGAGACATTTAATGCTCAATTATAAAGTTGGCTTGGGAGAAATTAAGTCACTTGCCCATGGTCACTCATCTTTTAAGGATAGGAGCCAGGATTGAATGGGCCCATCTGGCTTGCGGCCTGCACTCTTAGCTCTACAGACACTTGGGGGTGGTACATGATGCTGGGACCAGGGCCCCTTCTGTGATTTATCCCATGAGGGGCTGTTTAACTAGATGGGGGAGGGGAGAGGTACAGAGAACCCCTTAAGGATCTGGGGTGGAGATGGTCAGGCAGAGCAGCAACTGAACATATCCTACAGCCTCAGGAACAGGATGCCAGCCCAAGGGCTAAACATGGAGAGGACAGCTGAGTCAGTGAGCCTGAAGGTCTCATGTGCCCCCTTCCCCCCAGCCTGAGCTGCCACAGCTCTAGGTGGCCCCGTGAAGTGAGGATCTAGCATACCCTGAGTCTTGGCGCTGTGCCCTCTCTCTCACCACAGCTCCTTCCAGGCCTAGAGAAGGAAGCCAGTCAGCAACCTTGTGGTAGTGAAGTGCTCCAGACTTGACCACTGCCCGCAGCGGGGCAGTCGGAGGGGAGAGGTGCTCGGAACTGATGTGGGGAGAGGGAGTGCACCTTCGTCTCTGCAGGGTTTCCCCAACCTTCCTGATATGCTTCTGCCCTCCCTAGGACCCCTGCCTCAGAATAGGATGATGTCAGAGGCCCATATCTCATGACCGCTCCTCTGAAGTAGCTCATCCCCCACTCACAGTGCATGCCAACCACGTCATCAAGGGACAGTTTTCCCTCAGTCCTCTGGGAAGTACAGCTGCTTGGCTGATTCTGTTCTCCTGAAACCAGAGTCTGATGCTCCCAATTGTCTGGGGAGTCTCATGTGAACAGACACAGAGAAAGGGATAGGGATTGATTTGTGTCTTCATTGAACAGATGGGTCTCCGGAGTACCATGTGCCTGCTCCCCAGAGAGCAGTCCATGGGCACCAGCTTCAGTTTTTACTTAGCAGAGGAGGCAGACCAGGGTAGAACAGGAGAAACCAGGAGGCTGCCCTGGAATATTCTGTGATGTGCTCTTCAGGGTTAAAGAGGCACCATTACTTCCAAAGGGCCCATACTAGCTTAGGAGTAGGTTGTTCAAGGGGGGAAACTGACTGAACATTTCTCAGATACGGCACAATTCCAAACCCTCTGTACTCTCCTGTCAGGCCCTGTAAGTGGAGCAATCACAATTTTTATCAATTGCACTAGAACTCTTTTATTTTTTTTTAAGATTTTATTTATTTATTTGACAGAGTTTACAAGTAAGCAGAGAGGCAGGCAGAGAGAGAGAGGAGGAAACAGGCTCCCTGCTGAGCAGAGAGCCTCATGTGGTGCTTGATCCCAGGATGCTGGGATTATGACCTGAGCCGAAGGCAGAGGCTTTAACCCACTGAGCCACCCAGGCTCCCCTAGAACTCTTTTAAGAGAGAAAAAAGAAACACTTCGTAATTCCACTGAGACAACAATCACAGACTGGGCTTGTTCAGGCAAACCAGGATATATGGTCACCCTACCTGGAAGTATCCAAAGATTTGACACTGCCCAAGACCACTTGGCCGCTGTGTAGCCATGCACAAGTTACTCAGGTTTTCTAAGCCTTAAGTTCCCCGTCTGTAAAATGGTACTACTAAAAGAGTTTGTTGAGAAAGCACTCAATAACTACTGTTCATGCTGGTGGTTACAGCTTTTATTAAACTTTGTTGCCCCTCAAAGTGCAGGGAATCAGAAGGGTTGGTATCTTAGCAGTGATGAAGGAAGTGAAGGTTATTCTACCTCTCATCTTTTCTCAGTTTGTAATATTTTTTTGACTGTACTAATGCATCTACTCAGCTCCAGTCTGTCTTGGCAGATCATTATTTCAAAGGGACAAAAGCCTTTGTAATTTAGAAATGATTCTTGTTCCAGGGCTGCCTTAAAGGAAACAATGGGTTGAAAGGAAGAGCCTGTTGCTTCACCTTCCCTTTTGCTCTGGGGAATAACTCTATGAGATGAGAGTCTCATTTGCATCCAATTAGACATGCCTACTATTCATCCCACAATGTCAGCTCTCATTATGAAGCCCAGCTGATTCTTTTCAAATCCAGCTCTGAATTAATTTTTTGAAAGCAGAGATGGTTTCACCTTGTTTCTAGCTAAAATGTTGAATCTAACTGGATGCTGGCGCAGTCATCTTGCTTGTTGAAGTGATTCGGTGATTGCGGGAAAAGTCTCTGGCCCCTGCTTCTCCAGCAGACTTTGTGACTACCAGACCGTGGGCCTGAACAACCATGGCATGGTGGTCAGGCTCGCTTTGTGGGGTCCACACTGGAGAAGGGAGGAGCACGTGGAGGGTGCAGTCTTCTGCCTCCAAAAGACGAATGAGGCACACTCAAGACAACCCTGGCTAAGGCTGGCTCACTGTGTGGCCCGTGTTGACTAGATAATTAATCTTTCTTCAGTAAATAGGAGGTAAGCCCCGGGTGAGGGCACAGCAGACCCATGGGCCCGGGTCAACAGGAACGGTGAGACAGTGTGTACAGGGAGCAAAAGCCCTGCCACACGCCACTCAGTTCGAATCCTGTGTCTACCGCCTGGAAGCTTTGTGAATGCGGGCAGTGTATCCATCTCCCTAGGCCTTGGTTTTCTTATCCATAAAGTGGAGCTATGATGGAATGCCTTGCTATGATTGTCAGCAGGATTCAGTGGAATAAGGTGGGTAAGGTCCTCACCACAGGGTCTGGCTCATAGGCCACACTACCTGGACCGGTTTACTGCCCTTAGGGCTCTCAGGGGGCTTCAGGGAACCAGAGAACCCTGGGCAGCGGTGTACCTGCTCCTTGCTGCCCTCTGGTGGCACATACCAGAGTGGCCCCCTAAAGAGGAAGCTGGGAGAAGTAAGAAAATTTGGGTTTTATTGCTTTTTTGACCACCTCTGAGAATATCTTTCCAAATTTTCAAAAAGAGGAGGACAGGAAAATACCCTAAGGTTCCTAAAAGCAGGATGATGTCTTCCATGTATAGGAGGTTGCTCAGGAAAGCTGTGGTCAGCTTCCTTGCCCATGAAGTTGGGGAGGCTGGCCCCAGCCGTGGCAGGCCAGATGGCCAGCAAAGTCAAGGGAGAGGAGGAGACATTCATGAAACAGTGGGGGTGGGGGGATGGGGGGTAGAGTTTGGAGCTGTGGGTGGTTTCCCCAGAGGTTCAGCTGGGTCGTGGCTGGTGTTCCTCATGCCCCTCTGAATTCCCTAAGCCTTCCTGACTTTTCTAGCTGTGGTGCTCCCTGTCTCTGCTGGCCTGTCTTATTACCAGTGGATCCAGGAGCCACAGGCCAGGCAGAGCCAGGATGCAATCAGCACTTCCTATTGTCGCCTGAGAACAACTTGCAGTTTGCCATGCGCCCTCTCCAGGCTGATCAAGGTGTTGGTCAGAGGTTGCTTCCTCTAAGGCTGGGCGAGGCACCCCTTTGGAGGGGTCGGGAGCCTGCCCGGAGCCTGCCTTGCAGTCCTCTAGTGCACTGCGCTTAGACCCGTGGGCAATTTCAACTGAGTCTGTGTCTCCCTGGTAGACTGGGAGTTTCTGAAGAGGTTACCACCCAGCAACCAGCATGGTGTGCTACACATAGTAAATGCTTCCTAATGAGACAGCAGCTGGGTGGATGGATAGTGGACTCTGCCCTTGAGGACAGGACTGCACGTGACCACGCCTATGTTCCCCATGGTGCCTGGCACAAGTCTTTGCACATAGTGGTGGCTCAGTAAGTGGGTACAGAAAGCATGTTCTCAGGGTGCTCCTTGAGACTAAGATCAATTCATAGCGTTTGAGTACCTTGCAAGTGCTGTTACAGGTTCTGGGAGGTTTTTACAAACAAGTGTAAGAAATCATCCCTGGCTTCTAGGAGCACATCTTGTTAGCTGTTCAAGTTAAAATACGACTATTAAATTGTAGTACCAGTCATGTAATAACTCAGGGCCAAGATGAGCTGTCCTGATGGGTGCTGGGGTCACTACCCGAGGTAGAGGGCTGGCTCCATGGGCTTGCAGAGTGTGACTCTCATGGACCCCTTTGCTAAGGTCTGATGCTCTGCTCTGGCCATCTTTGTCGCTGGTTTTGACCCAGGATCCAAGCTGACCGGGAAAAGCTCTGTGGTAGAGGGCTTGAGCTGGACAGAGACGATGAGCAGCAGAGCTGGGCCAGCGCTCTCCCGAGGACGTGGTCATCCCAGCGTCAAGCCTGGTGCAGTGCTGCAGCCCACTCAGGACAGGCCTTCGGGAAGAGTAGGGTGGGGAAGGAGTTGGGGGTGAGGCATTTTATCCTGAAGTGTGCCTGTCTGTGAGGAAGTGGTGGCTCTGAAGGTGGAGCCTGTGTGGGGGCCTGGGCTGCCCCATGTGACCTGTGCCCCTGCCTGCCTCCACAGGGAGGCCTGGGAGAGCCACTTGAAAAGGCAGCCCAGCCTTGCTTTGCTGCACTAGAGTTACCGTCATTTCTGGACTGAGGTGGGTGGACACCTCACAGAGCTGCTGGGAAGGCCCCAGGAGAAGAACGATGGGCAACAGCTCTGTAAGCAGGAAAAGGGCACCTTCCCTATAGCAAGCATGGTTCCTGGTGCTTGAGGGTCCTCAGTTGGTGTTTAGTGAAGTGTTGGGGCTGAGAGCCTCTTCTTAACGGTCTGGCTAATACTTGTCTGATGGAGGACAGGGTCTCGGTCATCAGGAAGGATAGCCCAGTCTTTGGAAGGATAGCCCAGTCATCTACAGAGACCGGGACACACAGTCTCTGTAGATAAGATGAGACATTTACACAAAATTCCTCACTCCTTCTGCTCTCTGATGGACTGGGTCTTGAAGTCTACTTCTCCCTCTATAGACCATGTCTCCTAAACAAACTTCTGAATTTGTCTGGGCACCTGTAGCCCAACATGGCTGGCCGGGAATAGGGAGAGCATGCAGGGCAGTGCCCGGCTCAGTGCCTAACACTGGAAAGGGACATTGCTATGGTTGCTAAGAATCCATTCTGTGCCTTGGGAGATCAGAGAACCGAGGGGACACCGGGCCAGCAGGGCTGGAGAGGAGGTGCTAGCACTGGAACCACAGATGGGATAGAGAGAACAAGCGGGGGGATGTGTGTATGATGTGTTTAGAATGAGTGAAAGGTGAAGCCTGAAACTCGAGGAGCAGCACAGCGAACCCTGTACCCCATAGCCCCATCCTGTCATGCCTTCATATTGCCAGACTGGAGATTGGGGGGGGGTCCTTCAGCCAACTTCCTTCCAGTGGCCCTCCCTCATGAGCCCCCATGGTGTGCTGATCTGGGGCCAGGCTGGGTTCAGGGCTCCCAGGGAGAGAGGCCTGGTGTCCGCTGTCCCCTGCCCTGGTATGTGCCCTCCTCCTGGAGCCCTCCTGCTCTGTTCTGTCTGTTGGTGTCTGGGCCTCCCTATCCAGTATTCTTTCTTTCTCCATAATAAAGGGAAATGGGGGACCAGGACCTGCATTCACGGTGGCCCTGGCCTGCTCTCCTGTTCCCCTCAGCAGAAAAACTGTCAGGCTCAGTTATTGGAACAGTGTGATGAGTCACTTTGGGCAACTTTCTTAACCTCTCTGGTCCTCAGTTTCCTCAGGAATACATGTGGTATAGCTTGGCATTGCCAGGGGATGAGGCCATGACGGACAGTGTCTACTGTAGCATTCCGCAGAGGACATGCTAGGGCTGGGTATTTGCGGTGTGTCCCTATAAGTGTGCATGCAGGAAACCATCCTAAAAGTGACGTACACATGGGTGTCTGGCTCCTGGTTCCTAGGGTAGCGCATAGAAAGTGGAGACAGTGGAGGTTGCCCTTTTAGGCAGTTCTGTGCAGTGTGGGGGACATGGGGGCACAGAGAGGCCTATTTGAAGGCCTGGCCGAGTTGGATACAGTGGGATGTGGGGCTGTGGGTAGTTTGTGCATAGTACAGAGTGGCCTGCTGTCATGAATATTAAGAGTGCTGACATTTACCAAGTGTTCAGCCGTGGTGCCCCGAGTGTTCTATGTGAACTGCCTCCTGCAGCCCTCAGAAGTGTCATGAGGCATATGCTCATCAGCCCCACCTTGCAGAAGCAAGAAGAGAGCCTCCATGTTTCCCTGGCCGTGGCTCCCAGACAGCCTGGCTCCAGAGCCCCACAGCCACATGGTGGGCACTTGCCACCTCTCCCTGATCCCCACTGGAATCATGGGGCCCTGGGCCACACAGATCTTGACTGATTCCCCGTTTACTCTCTTCCCTAAATAGGGACCCTTTAGTTCCATATGTATGGACCTGGTTATTCTGATGAGCCTGCCCTGAGGCTTGAAGACCTAGCTTTCTGGCTTCAGGACCATAATGGCATTCCACAAAGGGGACAATATTGCAAGGAATTTGGGAAACGTATTTTCCTTCCTTCCCAGAGCATCTGTCCCTGTTTATTCACAATGTGCTAAACATTTGATGGTCATCCTGACCTCACTGAAAAGAAAAAACATCAGTAGTCTAGAATTTTGGTACATTTCAAATATATTTTATTACTTTCCTTTTTGTCTTAGAAAGAATGTGAAACCTGCATGCAAGGCTAATGGTTTCTGATATGTGCATAGCATATGACACAGCAGTACAATGAGGCATATACTGAAGGGGCAGTGTGTGGAGGGGGCGTTTTGAAGAGTATATTTACAAAGGAAAGAGCGCGTGGTCGTCTCAGCTTTCAAACGGGGACTGCACTGTTTAACATGGAAGAATGACACGGGGAAATCACAGATAGAATGCTTCTGTCCTGCCTGTTCTGTTGCAAGGAGGGAAAGAAACATGCTCTGAAGGTTCTCCATCACCGACAGAATGTGTGTCTGTAGTTGTACACTGTGCCTGTCTGGGTACACTTTTAAGCTTTCTTGTTGGATTTTGCTAACAGTGTTGGGAACGTCACATGCTTCCAGAGCTTTCAGTATTGAAGCAGTGAACCTTTCACAAGAAGGAGAGAAGACCCAACCCCTTCCTTAAGGACCCTATGCTTTGCCATTCCAGAATCTTAGAGATGTTTCCTAGAGTATGCAAAAATAAACCGGGGGCCAGGGGGAGGTGGACGAAGCACATTTCTCTGGCAGCCAAACTGAAGTTCTTCAAAGAACAGAGGCCGAGAGATTGGCTTCTGCTTGCCCGGTAACAGGGGCCACCGTGGAGTCCCCCGGAGGCTGTGACCAACCATGAGCCCAGGAGAGCCTGTGGCAGCTGTGTGGAGGCGCCAGGACCTCCGAGCGGAAGCATCCTGCATTAGCAATGGAGCAGTGCTGCTATGAAATGTTTCCACCCAGCTCTGTGTTCCTCCCAGGCGCTTATAAAGCTCAGATGTAATGATGTCTGGACAAATACAAAAAAGCATTCTTTTTTTTTTTTTTTTTTTTTTAACAAAGGAAAGGCATGAGTTTCCCCCTTTTCAGTAAAAAGCAGTGTGTGATAAAGTCTGGAGTACGAGAGAGAAGGGTCTCACATCTGGAAGCCTTCCGCACACAGCTATAAAATGTAAAAACTGATCCTTGGTAAAAAGTGCTTTGTAACAATATATAATTTGTGTCTTATGCCTGTGAGAAAGAAAAGGTTTGCTTGTTGTTTTTTGTTTGTTTGTTTGTTTATCTGCAGAGTCTTTTGCTCATCTCCCAGCTGGTGTGATGTTTTTCCATGCGAGATTTTTCACCCTACTCTTCGTAGACCCTAAGAAGAAAAAACACCCATGTAAGTGGCTCAGGATATGACAGAGGCGATCCAGAGGCCACCTGATCCAGACGTGATCCAGAGGTGGCTCAGCTGCTTCATCCTTGTCTTTAGGAGCTCCCCTTCCAGCAATGCTGGAGCTTGGGAGAAATGGGGGTGGGAGTGGGGAACACCTCAGAGGAGGTCATCACATGGACCACAAAAGCTTACCCAGATCTGGCTTTGTGCATTCTGCAATCCTCAAAGCCCTGTGGAGCAAACCCTCTCTATGTGTGAGGAAACTGAGGGACAGGGGACTTCAGATTTGCCCAGTGAGCACTGACTGTCAGTGTTGGGAACGAGGTCTATCTCCAGCATGAGAAGGGATGTGACAGGGGAGGACAGGCATCCCCTCCTTCAGCTTAGGATTGCATCTTTCTTTGTATTTTGCCCAGAAATGCATGTCCTCCAAAAAAATGCTAGTTCTAGAAGCTGCTGCCTGAAGACTAAAGGGTGGCAGGAGGGCTGGGGCTGTCGGCAAGGCCTGTGGCTCAAGGTCATTTTCTCTAGTGGTTGTGGGGCCTCTATGCATTCCCAAGCTGATCTTTCCCTCTCACCTTCCAGACTGCCTCTCTTTAGGTACTTAAATCCCTTCTCTTCTGCCCCATGGCTATTCCAGGGCCATGCTTCCTACCCAGACAGCCCATCGATTCCTTTGCCTCATTCCTGATTTCTGAGTAAGACCACCTAACTGGGCTCTGGATGCTGGGGGCTCTGAGACATGGAGCTGCTGGTCTGGCTCCACAGGCCTGGGCTGCCCGGCTGGCTTCTCCTTCCTCTACCCCATGTTTGGCACTCTCTTGCTGTTTCTGCAAAGAAATCTTTGAGATAGTTCCTTTCTCTCCATTGTACATTCATGGAGACATTTTCAACCTTTTACGGGGGAGGGCAAGAGATTGCCCCCTTCCTCTCCCAGGATGCCTCAGCTTCCCCAGAAAGAGGACGAGCTCATTTTGTAATGCAGTGATGGGAGGCCTGGTAATGGAGATGCTCTCCTCACTGTAATTTGCAGAAATAAGAGCAGGACTCCATTGTCCCATGCCTGCCTCCTCTTCATCAGAACTAGGGCCCAGGTGGAGGGCTGAGGGACAAAGTGTGCAGACCGCCTGAGTGTCTGCAGTAGTTGGTAGAGATGTTCTCAACTCCCTCCATGGACTGGCCCTGAGGTTAGCCTTGTTCCCCTTTGATGACACGGGGTCTGGAGCATGACAGTGGACAGGGCAGGTCCTGCTTTTGCCACGTGAGCCACTGCCCTCACCAGAAAGAGGGCTTGATTCCCATCAGATTTGTAGAAAATAATCTCTCGCTCTCATCAGTTTCTATTTCAAGCAGCTGCAGACAAGGCAGTTTTGGAGGCTGCACAGAAGGCTCATGGACTGGGGTTGGGCCCAAGTGTCAGCCAGGGGAGAGCTGGTCATGGGCTGAGCTTAGAGTGGAAGGACTGGGTGGGACACTGGGAGGGGTGGCTCTGGCAGCCGCTCTAGGCAGGGTGAAGGTGGCCCTGGGAGGCCTGGCTTCCTGCCCTGTGCTCCCAGGGAAGTTACTCCTTACCTCCACTTAGCCTTGGTTTCCCCTTCTGCAGGATGAGGTGCTGGCCCCAGCTCCTGAGGAAGTCCTGTGTGTGTGTGTGTGTGTGTGTGTGTGTGTGTGTGTGCAAGTGCTTCTCTGAGCATGCAGAGAAGTTCACTATTTGTGAAGCACCTACACAGGTAGGTACAGGTGTACACAGGCCCTGAGTGTGTGAGGAGTGGGTGTGCTCCAGGACAGGTTCTCTTGTATGTGGTATGAGGAAACCAGGAACTTGCCAGACATAGGACCCCAGGGGACTAGAGATGGAAAGTCATTTTCTGTTTATGGAGAAACAGAGTCCAGAGAGCACAGGGGTCTGGCTCACGGCTCCAGTCATCTGGCTACTATTGCTCTCTGAGATTAAGAGTGGCTCTCATTCCCCTGGAGCTAATAATACATTATGTGTTAATAAAAAAATAGAAAAAAAAAAGAATGGCTCTGATTTTAAAGGGTCAAGCCCAAGATCCTTCCCTGCACCTGCATGGGAGGGCGTCTATCAGCTTTCTGGGCAGCAGGGGTCAGGCAGCACCTTGAAGGGAGGGAATGGTGCAGGCAAAGCAGTGTCCTCATCATCTCGTGGTTGTACCCAGTGTAACAGCTCATAAACCCAGTTACTTAAGTGGTCATGTTTTACCACATGAGAATCACAGACAGCCATGGGTGCTGGCTCATTCATTTGACAGAGGGAAACGGAGGACTGGAGACCTTAAGTTACTTCAGAAAGAAGAGGAATTAAGACTACAACTTAAAGCATTAGCAAGGTGCAAACTTTAGTTCACAAAAGGATACATTTTCGATGCTTCCAATTGTCCAAGAGAGCAGTCACTGCCTTGGGAAGTGGTGAATTCCTTACCCCGTGGGGGCTCTGTAAGTGGGGCTGGGTATCTGCTTGTTGTGCCTACAGTGGTGGGTGTTCACCCACTGCATGAGGCTGGATGAGGTGTAGGATCGGGAGCTGGGGGGAAGGTGGGAAGGAAGGTGCAAGGAGGTGGGCCATACCTGCGCTTCTCGTTCCAGGCGTTGTACCACTTGATGAACCGCTTAGTGCTCTGCAGCTTGGGGTGCAGGCAGTGCTCCTGACCCCGGTACCTGGACACACTCTTGGTGGTGATGCTGAAATGGAGCAGCATGGGGAGGAGGATTGAGGAGCCTGAATGACAGCCCCTCACTGTGGCCTGTGGGTGGTCCTGGTCTGTCCCAGTCAGGACACTGAGAGACTGTGCTCCCCTCCCTCCTTTCATGGGAGTGTGCCCATGTGCTCACTGCCTGGCTGGCTCTTTGGAAGTTTCTGGGTGTCCCCATAGGCTCTCACTTTTCCCCTGGAGCCCTCAGAGTCTGGGATAGTCCCCCTACCCTGCCCCTATCCCCATGAGGTTGTTGTTTACAGGGCTTATGTCTGTCTCCCTTGGAGAACAAAGCTCAGGGGACTGTTCCAGCTTCTCTGAACCTGGGGTGGAGAGGTGGAGAGAGCTAATGCCAGCAAGGTGCACATGCTAAGACCTCTTTCCTTAGACATGAGGAACTTGCGATGGGATATAGACATGCTCTGTACATGTGGTCTCTGGCCCTTCAAACCCTGTTCTACTTGATCCTCTGAAGATTGTCCCAGGGCTAGGTATTGTGGATCTTGAAGTTAAGTCTTGCTGGCCTTGAAGCCCATTTTGATTCCTGAGCATGAAGTCCCTGTTGTCTCAGTCTTCGGCAGGAAAATAAGACCTCCCTTCAGGCTTCTGTCACCCAGTGTTCCAACCCAGTGGAGGTCCTAGCCCTGTGGCAGAGAAGCAGGTGGCAGCGCGCAGAGTATGAATCCCAGGTCTGTCTGTTGGGTAAACTCTCTGAATGGGTTTGCCCATCTGTAAAGGTGGTCTAATACTAGGACATACCTCTTAGGGTTATTGGGTGATGAGATGATATACTCTATGGAGAATGCCTAGCGCCTGGTAGGTGCACAGTGGAGAGTTACTGTCGTTAGTATTCGTCATGGAAGATGGTATGGCCAGGGAGAATGAGAAGCTTTAGTGTGTGAGCTCCAGCCTGGATGGGGAGGCAGGACCCGTGCCCAGAACCTCTCTGCCCCTCTCAGCCAGGGCAGCGCTAGTGCAGCAGGATTTAGGAGGAAGCTTTTAGGTCGGGGAGGAAGGATGGTATTCCAGAATGAGGACCACATAGGGGACTTGACAAAGTGGAAGGTGAGAGGGGCCATTTCCTGAGAGGTCATAGCACAAGCAAGGGATGATTGTGGACTGCGTGCTGGGGAATGAGCTGTGGGGTTGCAGAGGGGCGGTTGGAGGCTGGAATGGGAAGAGCAAGAAGGGGAGGAGAGAGGTCAGTGAGGGCCCCACAGATTCCTCAAGGTGAAGTGTCAGGGCACATGGGCCAAGTTCTAGGTGGGAGCAGGGCCACCATGAACCAAATATCCAGTTGACAGGGAGAAAGGAAATGACTCTTGCCACCAGTATGGGGGCAGAACATTTCTGGGCAACTTGTTCTCTTCCCTTCCCTGCGCTCTTAGTTTCCAAGGCTCCCACCACCACCTCAGCTTCCTTAAAGCAGGAGTGGGTCTTCTGCTAATGCCTGTGGACTGGGCTCTGCCTTTCCTGGCCCTCCCTGAGACCAGTTGCTCCCCTGGTCCAGTCTTTCCTTCTAGGTTTCAAGCACGGGGCCAGGCTTCAGGGTGGAGTGTGCTTGGTCTCCTCCCTGTGCTACCTGGCTGCTCTGTAGGAACTAAGCCCACTGCTGTCTGCCTACAGCACTGCCTTTGTACTTGGAATGAAAGGATGTGGTGAAGCCTGATGAAAATCCCTTCCTCAGGTCACTGTACAGGCTGAGCATCCCCAGTCATGAAGGGAGGGGCAGCAGGGGAGGACACTCGACCCTCCCACCACAGTCCTCAACTGCCTGTCACAATGCTGGGACTGTAAAAATTGGTTGTGGGGTGAAGACATGAGGATTTCTGTTCGCAGCAGTTACTCAGAAATTCTGGGTCCTGTGTCCCCTCTCCTCAGCAGTTCCGGGTGCCGAGGGACTTGGCAAGAGTTCAGTGGAAGTATGACACAAATTGCCCTTTAAAAAAATCTGGAGTCTCCTGGTGTAAGAGCTCCCACCAATTGTCCTCCCCACCCCACAGCCAGCCTCATCAGAGATTTCTGGGTGACTCAGGGTGAGCTGGAAAACTTGCTTTTGTTCAGCTTTTGTGATTGAAAACCTGCTTTGGCCAAAAGTGTTGGCCCCTCATTTGATCTAGAGACTCTCAGGAGCTTGAGATGGGACAGAACGGTTAACCTTCAGGGAGGGGAGACCTGGGTGTGGGTGAAGGTTTAGGAGACAGTGACTGTGTTCAGACCTCCAGAGCCCCCTGCAAGTTTTCACAAGGCTGCATAAAGCCTTCTTGCACCTGCCTATGCTGTCAGTGTCCTCTCTATTCTGAAAAGTTTTGCCAGGAAAAAGAGTAAGCCTGTTTATCGAGGGTTCTATCCTTTTGAGATGGCTCTGGACCCCATACCCTGCTTCTCTTCTCTGAAAGGTCTTGACACCTTGCCTTGGGGGTAGGGTGGTTTTCAGCACTTAGAGGAGTGCAGACCTAATTTTCAGTGTCCCTGTCATCTCCAGCCCCCTACCTGGGCACCATGGGGAGGGGGGAGGGCTTGTAGCTCTTCTCTCAGCTCATGGGAACCCTGGACCTCACCAAAAAGGATTTTCTGGCAGTTTTTCTGGACTTGGGTTTGCAAGGCAAGGGGCAGGGACAGGAGGTTAATTTAGGTGCCTGGG
Source organism: Mellivora capensis (assembly GCA_004024625.1). Lineage (NCBI taxonomy): Eukaryota > Metazoa > Chordata > Mammalia > Carnivora > Mustelidae > Mellivora > Mellivora capensis. The sequence continues at coordinate 10,930 of PISX010013133.1, read as the reverse complement.
CAGGAAGGCAGTGGGGTTCAGCTCAGGCCTAATGGCTTTGCAAATTCCCCTGACTTGAGCCTGGCTGGACAACCCCCAGGTGGCCGTAGGGGGTGGGGGTTGCCTTTCCATGCCCTGTGTGGAGGCCTTTGGGTAAGCAGGTCCAGCAGACGGAAGGCACTTGCCCAGACTAAGAATAAAGTGTGTCCTGTTGCTGGGGGAGGGGAAGAAGGGCCAATGGTCTGTGGCAGATATTTGGTAGCTGCTTTGCCAAGGGCTCCCTTCCTGGCCAAGTGCATATTGGTGGGGAAACAGTGGTGCTGGACTCAAGTGGTTAATTGGGAAGGCAGAGGAGCAAGGAAACTCAGTGTTCTCTCACTCTGCCCCAGTTTTTAAAATATTCCTCGCATCCCCACCAAGCAGGGCTCCAGCCACATGGCACATTAACCCCAGCAGAACACTTTGCACAGCCCCGCTCAGGCTCAGGGAACCACGGGAGTCCAGCAGGTGGTAGAAGATCAAGGATCGGTCTCAAAATGAAATTGCTAGAAGCCAAAAACTGGCCGTCTGCGGTCCCCTGATCAGAAAAAGGCTCTGAAAGGAGGGTCTGGGGACTTAAAGACATTTGTTTTTATGTTCTCTCCAGTAACAGAAAGGCAGCATGCCTCCCAGTTTGGGTGCAAGTTCAATAGTTCTGGGTGTGTTTTGAATGCTTTGAATGCGGATTTTAAAAAGTTGGCACAAGGGGAGCCATTTAACCCTTGATCACCCCAGAAAGGTGGGCAGTGCATGCACCTAGGCTGCCCATTTTAATCTTAGCAAAGGTGAACCCAGAGGGCTGTTTCCGGAGCACGGGACACTGACCCTCTTTCCAAACTCTCTTTCACACTGTCGCGCCAGCGTCCCAAGGACTCTCTCGGCAGTTACAAAAGCTGGTCCAAGGCCTTGCTAGAGGCACAGAGGAATGTTTGTTAGCCCACCCGATCCAGCCCCATGCTGTGCTCCAGCACCGGGTTAAGAGCAGCGCGCACACGCTCACGGTGAGGAGCCAGAACTCACATAACCATCTTCTCCTCGCAGTGCGGATACTTTGGCTTCATTTCCAGCTTCTTCACATCGCTGTAGCGAATCTTGGGCCCCTTTCGCGAGCACTTGCATTTGGACCCTGCAAGAGAGAGCGCGGGGTGCCGTTCAGCTGCGTGCGGGGTCTACTGCTCCGGACCTCCCCCGGTGCCCACCCAGAACCTCCACGGTCCCATGAAGCCCGGCAGTCCGCATCCGGGTGCCCCAGGCGGGACGGGACGGGACGGCGACGAGGGACTTCCCGGGCACTCACCGTCCACGCGTGTGGCGCACAGCGCCAGGAGCAGCAGGAGCAGCGCGGCGGACAGGAGCCTCATGCTGGCCGGAGGGACGCGGCGCGGGAGCAGGGACTGGGGAGGGCGCCCGGCCGGCTCGGCTCTCTCTGCCCGGAGCGCGCCTCCCGGCTCCGCTCGCTCCCGCTGCGCCCGTCGGTGGGTGCCTCGGCTACTGCGCGGTGCTCCTGCGCTCTGCTCCGCGCTCTCTCCGCAGACTCCCTCCTCCCGCCCCGGCCTCTTTTAAATCCGCTCCTGCCCTCGCCGCAGCGAGCTCATTAATATGCAGAACCACTCGGTGACTCACTGAGATTTCTCAACGAGGTGGGGGGAGGAGACCTTCCCCGCCCCGGGACCATGATCACAGCGGCTCTCACTCGCAGCCACGCGCGCACAGGCACACTCACGCCCGCTGCCCTCTCACTTCTGCGTACACTTGCACACCCAGGCTCCAACCGTCGCATACGGCCAGCGCCCCGACTGTATCAGAGACTTGAAGGGGTGCTTAAGGGAACGAACGGCTTGGCTTTGCTGCCTCGCGTCGTTCCCCCTGGCCAGACCGGCCTAATGTTCTGAGCCACTGAGAGACCCAGGCCCGCGGCCCAGATCTTCTGAGCACTGAAAGGGTTTTGGAGCAGGTGCCAGGTGTGGGTGCCAGCAGGCCTGACTCCTAGCGTGTGAGTTGTCCTTGTTGGGCCAGCAGCCTTGGTGGCCAGAGCACAAGGCCAGGTCTGGAGGGAGGGTGCCATAGGTCCGACAGCAGCAAAGCCATTGCCTGTGGCCGCTGGGGCTGCCTCCAAGGGTGGGTGTGAGGGCGATTTGGTCACTCTGAGAGGAAGGCTTCCTCAAGTGGTGTGTGTCTGTGGGAGCTGCCTGCGCGGTGGGGAGAAGCAGCCGGGGGTTCCTCATTGCCAAACCATTCTCTAAAGCCTCTGCCCAGGAGGGACACATGGCAGTGGTAACCACCTGGACCAAGTCCATGTTCCCCACATATGCCAGGCTCTGTGGTGGAGTGGCGTGGGCCAAGGCATAGCAAAAGAAGTTCCTGCTCCATTCCCTACCACTGCTAGCGACTCAACCGCTCTAAGCCTTCAGTTTGCCTTCTGTGCCTGTCACGGGGCGACTGTGAGAGCTGTATGTAAGATCAGACATAGAAAGTGTTCAACACAGTGCCTGACCCATACTTGGTGCCCAGGAAATGGTACTCCCTGGTATCCTTATAGGATGTATTTTAGTATGTATTCTTTGGATTCTTGTAAGTCCTTTTCTAAGTTGGTATTTTAATTCTTTATTTGACGAGCATGGAAATAGACTCAGATAGAAGAAATATCTTGTTTAATTAAGATCATGTGGCCAGGAAGCAGGTGGCCAAGCTGGGAGGTCCTGGTATATGGGGCTGCAGCACGGGGGCACCAGTCTCCCCGCTGTCCTGTCTCTCCCTCATGCACTTGAAGTGCTTCCTTCTTAGACCCAGCGACAGGGGATGGAGTGTCTCAGGCTCCAAGGGTCCTTGGGCTTGGCTCCCAGGCCAGAGCTGAAGCCAGGGCAGAAGCTGCCAGGTTCTTCCAGCTCGCACAGCTCTGTGCTGTCAGCTCAGTAACTCTCTGGGGGTACAAATACCCAGTGAGGGTCCTGGAGAGGATGGAGAGGGCAGGATGCTGGGGCAGAGTAGAAAAACGTGTACTGTCTCTTCCCAGTTTGAGTCTTTGGCTGCCTTGAGAGGATGCTTGGCCATGAAGAGCCTGCAGAGCTCGTGAGCTGGCTTCAGGCCATTTCCTGAGTCCTATGTGTGCAGTCGTATCTATACTTAAAGCAAGGCCAACAGCTGGACATTTGGGTTTATGCAAAAGAGGAGTACAAGGGAGTGAGTTTTGGCATTAGCGTTAATTTAAAAAATTTTTAATCTCTTGAAATTTTTTTCCTAGTACAAAATCAAAACCTTTGTTACAGAAAAATCAGAAAACACAAGCAGGAAAAAAGCATAGAAAAAACACACTTCCACCCATCCAGAGGTCTACACCAAGATGGCAACAGTGTTATCTTTTTAAACCCTATTGTCTTTGCTTGCATTCATTTCCATCAGTGTGATCAGTATGTGTGTCCCGTTTCATAACCTGCTTGTTTTACCTATCACGGTATCACCAACATTCTCCCATGTGGCTGGTTTTGCTTCTCCACGCTCTCTTTTAATATCGTCATATGAGGTCATAGAGCATTGTGCCTAGGACCCTGGTGTCTCTGTGTCAGACTGCCTGGGTGTGAATCCTGCTACTAGCTGTGTGATCTGGGGCAAATGACCGAACTCTTTTCAATATTGACTTTCTAATCTGTGAGATGGTGAGGAGAATGGTACCTGCAGCTTAGGGAGGATTAAATGAGATCACACCTGTAAAGCATTTAATGCAGGCCCCATCCCAGAGTAAGTGCTCATTATGTGCTGTGTGTAGTTGTTAGTATTTTGGATGCAGCATATGCCACTCTACCGATGTGTCATAATTATTTTAAAGTAATTACTCTCTGCTAGATATGTAGATTGTTTTCCACCGTATTATCTCAGAAGCAGTGCTGTGTGACAGATATTCTTGTAGCTCAATTTTGAGACCCTTTAAAACTTGATCACGTCTCGGGGCGCCTGGGTGGCGCAGTTGTCAACCGTCTGCCTTTGGCTCAGGTTACAATCCTAGGGTCCTGGGAACCCCACGTCTGGCTCCCTGCTCAGTGGGGAGACCGCTTCTCCCTTTCCCACTCCCCCTGCTCATGTTCCCTCTCTTGCTGTCTCTCTCTCTGTCAAATAAATCAATAAAATCTTTTAAAAAATTTGACCATGTCTCAGAATCACTGGGCCATGTCATGCCCATTTTAAGGCTTTTAATACAAATGGCCCTTTAAAAAATATAATGCATTTTATTCTGCAAAAAAGCATTTCTCACCTACCAGGCTTTTTCAGAACATGTGAAATAGTTTTGTTTTGTTTTTTTAATTAACAGTGCTGATTGGTTAAGTAGGTCTAACAGCGTCAGAGATCATGGGCTCTGAGCTTTTATAGGAAAAAGTGGTTGGCCCTGAAAATACGGGCCAGGTTCCCAATTTCCAGGGTGAGATCAGAGGTCAGACAATTCCGTGTTTCATCCCTAGTTGTACTCCTTAGTCTATGTATGCTCATCTTTGGTTTGTAGAATACAGCTCTGTGTGTGTGTGTGTGTGTTTTAAAGATTTATTTATTTATTTTAGAGAGAGAGAGTGCGCACAAGCATGCATGCAGGGGGGAGGGGCAGAGGAGAGGGAGAAAGAGTCTTAAGCAGACTCTGCACTTTTCATGGACCCTAATGCAGGGCTGGCTCTCAAGACTGGGAGATCATGACTGAGCCAAAACCAAGAGTCAGATGCTTAAGCAACTGTGCCACCCAGGTGCCCCAAAATACAGCCATGTGTTTCAGCAAGCAGAGCTCACTCCTGTTTGTGTGAGTTCTTCTGAGGTTCACTGGTACTGGAGAGGATGGAGGCCTTATGCTGCCAGCCTGTCTGTGGACAATGCTTCTCAATTGGGAAAGAGAGTGCTCTCAACCTTTGACTTGCCTTTAGGGTGCAGACTCTCTACTGATCTCATGTGGGAAGTCTTTGAGTAGGTCATTGGGGCAGGGTGAGGTGGATATGGGTAAGACAGTCCTCTGCACACCAACACTGCCTAATTGAAGGGGCTCTCTGGAGTTTGGTGAAGGACCACAGATATATCCTGCCCTTTGGAGCACAGTCTGGTGTGTGTATGTGTCTGTATGTGTGTGTAAGTACTAGCAACTATTTATGATCATGATGGCTTTTGTGGAAAGGGTACATGCAAGTTGTGGGGGGCACAGAGGTGGGAGGAAGTAGAAGCAGAAAATCATTCCTTGTGGGAGTGGAAAAACTGGCTGAGATCGTAGGAATTTGCGTATTTATCCTGTTCACGGTGATTGACTACCCGCTGTGTGCCTGACTCTGTGCCAGGTGCTGGGGATATAAGGTGAACAGAGGAGGGGTGTCCTTGTTCCTAAGAAATTCTGAGTCTAGTGGGGAAGACAGACATTAATCACACAACCAGAAATGCACATGAAGTTAGTCCAGAGCTAGATGTGCTGAAGGGAAGCTGGGTCTCATCAGGGAATCTCAGCAAGTGGGTAGGCCGAGGTGGCTTCCCAGAGGAAATGCCCCCCTGGGCGTCAGTCTGAAGGATGAGAAGGAATTAACTAGGTGACAATGGGAGGAGACCACTCCTGCCCCCTTGTAGTCTCTACTCTTCACACAGTGATCTCCTGGGGTTAACACCCTGCTCAAAGCCCTTCTGGCTCCTGATCTCACTCAGAGTCAAAGCCAGTCCCCTTGTGACCAGCATCCACCTTTCTCTCCATGGCCATTCTCCACCAGAGTGCCTTGTCCTCTCCTTCAGACACGTCAAGCCTGTCCCTGTCTCGGGATCTTTGTCCTTGCCCATACCACTGCTGTCCAGGTGTTGGCAGTTGGCTCTCTTCTCCCGAATAGTCACTCTTGAGACCAGGTCACACTGTCAGTTTCCTCCTTCCTGTGCCTGCTGTCAACTGCCGTTGACCTATTTTACTTTTTACATTGTATGTGCAACAATCTCACATTGTACCATGTTCTTGTTTATTTGGGGGTGCGTTCTCTGGTCTGCTGGTTCTGTGAAGGTAGCGTCTGTGACTTCCTTGCTCATCCTCTGTACCTACTGCTGTGCTTGGCCACATCTTTGAGTAAATAAAAGTGTGTTTCAGGCAAAAGCCCAGGGGTGTGATAGAGAATTGCTGAATCCAGGCTGTGTAGATTACAAGGTCAGGTGAGAGGGGGAGAGGGGTGTGCATGTGTGTTCACGTGTAGGGGGTGGGGAAGGGTGGCTGTTGGAAAGACCATGTTTTCAGTAAAAGGCAGTTCTTCTGAGCACATTTGCTTTCAGAAAAGTGTTTGCTGGGAGGAGGAGGAGAAGGTGAATGAGCCGGAGAGTGGTTTTCCCAGGAAACCCTGCAGGTGTCTGGGTCCCACCCCAAAGGTCTGCAGAGCAGGTGGGTGTTGAACTGGTCAAGGCTGGTTTCCTGCCCAGGGAGCCCAGGGAGCTGAGAGACAACACTTCCCCATGGTGGAGGTCCGTGTACCTTTCTCCTAGTGTCCCCCAGACACTACCTGTGGGATCCTGGGTGGCCAGTTGCCTCCTTTTTGGTGGCTTTCCTTTAGCACAGTTCTGTGTACTGATCCCCTCCCCATGGCCTTGCTCTGAGGGAAAGAGAGATGCAGATTGAGGTTTCCTGAGGACAACTCTTGGTTTTGTTCTTTATACTTGGAATGTTTAGAGAGCCTGAGAAACTGAGCGTAGAGGAAATAGTGCAGGGGGTAGCCAGGCAGTGTTGAATTAGGCTTTGGGCAGCCTTGTGGAGCAGAGGGGCTCTGCCACTCGGGTGGGTAAGCGAGGGGGCTGTGTATTCACCTGGACATGCAACAGGATGTTTGTGGCAGGCACGACAGACCCACGGTTAGCATTTATCTTCCCATTTATTTATTCAGCACCTCCTCACTGCAGAGAAGCCTCTTTACTATATCAAGAACACAAGCAAAGATATTTTCAAAGGGGGCTCTAACAAATAAATGAGCAAAGGACATCAAAGGGCAATTCAGGGGGAACACAGAAAGAAAAGCAATTATTAGCCAACGCATGAAAGAATGTGCATCCTCATTAGCAATCAAGGAAAACCACATGAATACTGCAGTGTCGTGGCATTTTGGTTTGGGTCCTACCTGATAATGAATATTTATTTTAAAGCGTAACATTCAAAGCAGACAACGGTAAAGGGCAGAAGCATCACTCAGGCATCACTGGCAGAACTATAAATTGGTACAAGATTTGGGGAAATTATATTTATAGTATGTAACCAGACTGTTTGAAATGAACTATTTCACCCCATTAACACACTTCAGACCTATTTAAACAGTTCATAAGTGAGAAATGCCACGTGCAAATAAGGAGTTAAACTGAATGCCCAACAGTGGGATGTTGGTTAAGTAAACAATGAAAGCCCTGAACAAAATAGTATACTGGTACGAAGACTCCTGATTACAGAATCCGTGGAATTTCGTGGAGTAAATGCTTATGCAACCAGGAGGGACAATACAAGGTCGTGTAAACACCGTGATTGCAAGTATGTAAGACAGCAACCGCTGTATACAGCAAAGCAGAGTGAGAGGTACAAACAGCATGCTCTTTGAGTGGCAGGACTTCGGGCATTCGTTTAAGGTTTTCTCCTCGCTTTCCTGTTTATTTGAATGTTCTTATTCTGAAAGGAACTCAAGAACATTCAGTTGAAACAGTGAGGCCTGGGTCACCTTAACCACTTTGCAGGGCACCACAGAAGCAGCACGTAGAGTTCCTGAGGTGCAGGTGAGCCCCATGAGGGCTTGGGCCCCATTGTCACAGCTGTCCCTACATTCCACAGCACAGCTCACAGGCCCGTTCCAGCAGGCCCCTCCTGCCTCGTCCTGCTTTCCTCCTCCTTCTCTGGCCAGTCCTGCTTCATGTTCCCAGCAGGGTCCCGGCCTCTCCCCCAGGCCTCTGTCAAGGTCCACTGAGCCCTGTCTCCTGATGCGGGTCCTGGGAGCAGCCCCTCACTGGCCTGTACTGCAGGGGTGTCCCCACCCCCTCCAGCCACATCTCTATTCTTCAATTCCCTGGAAGCTCCAACTAAAACTCTGACAAGCTCCCTGTTTCTCTGAAGCCTTCTCCCCTGCCCCCTGGTCAGGCCAGTTGCTGCTTTACCTTCTTAAACTACAAAGATGTCCTTTCACAGGGAAGCCTTCTGTGACCATGCACATCTGTCCCATCCCCTTCCTGTCCCTGTCCCAGTCAGGGAGAGGCCACTGCTGTCGGCCTGCGTGGTCTGTAGACTCATTTTCTCTTTAGTGCCGCTTCTCATGCCCACAAAGCCTCCCTCAAGATCTTCCCCATCAGTCCAGGAACTTCAGAGGACTTTCTTATTGACTCCAGTGTTCTGGCAGGAATCCAGGGCCTGGTACACAGCAGGCGCTCAATGAATGAATGAATGTGTGATGAACAAACTAATGAGGATCACAGTTTACCCCAGCCTAGTGAGTTAGAGTCAGACTTCGTGGTTCAGAACCGTAGTCTACCACCGGGTACCTCTCGGTGCCCCAGCTTCCTCACCAGTAAAACGAGGACAGGCAAAATAACAGTCGGCCTGTGGCGGGGATCAAATAAGGACAGGCATGCGGCACAAGGTCTTGTCACGTAGCAAGTGCTCCACAGATGTCTGTTCTTGTTTTATTTTACTATTATTATTAGATTTCCTTGGCTCATCCCCTTATCTGTGGGTTTGCTTGGCTAATTGCTGTCACTTTATATTTGTGAGAGGCTTAGATAGCCCTTATTTTTTTTAAAAGATTTTATTAATTTATTTGACAGACAGAGAGCACAAGTAGGCAGAGAGGCAGGCAGGGAGGTGGGGAACAGGCTCCCTGCTGAGCAGAGAGCCCGATGCAGGGCTCGATCCCAGGACCCTGGGATCATGACCTGAGCCGAAGGCAGAGGCTTTAACCCACTGAGCCACCCAGGTGCTCCAATAGCCCTTATTTTGTGTCAAGGATTGTTCTGAGCACTCTACAACTATTTATTTATTTATTTAATCATCATAAACACCTAGAGTGGGTGACCCCGTGTGTAAAATGGCACAGAGACACAGCAAAGGGAAGTAACTTGCCCCAAATAACTGGCCGGTGGCAGAGCTGATCTTTACCTCCAAGCAGTGTGGCTACAGGATGTGCTCAGAAGGGCCATATGCTGCCCCCTGGGAGGAGAGAACAGGGGAAGATGGCCTCCCCACTGCTTCCCTTGCCCTGTGGTGCTGGCCTGTGGTCTTTACCTCCTGTCCCTACTCCCATCCAGCTGGGGTTGCCAGATTGGGCAAACACAAACACACGATGCCCATGCAACATGCAGGGGACACACTTACCCTAAAAACTTATGCAGTACTTGTATGAAATTCATATGTAGAATTTAAGAAAGAAAACAAAGAAGCATAGGGGAAGGGAGGGAAAAATAAAACAAGATGAAATCAGAGAAGGAGAAAAACCAAAAAAGACTCTTAACTATAGGAAACAAACTGAGGCTTGCTGGGGGAACGGGAGGTGGTGGATGGGGTATCTGGGTGATGGGCATTAAGGAAGGCACGTGATGGAATTAGCACTGTTATATAAGACTGATGAATGACTGAACTCTACCTCTGAAACTATTAATACACTCTATGTTAATTAACTGAATTTAAAGTTTAAAAAGTTAAAAAATAAATCGTAACCCCCCCCAACAGTTCACTAAAGTTCTTGTACTTTGAATAGCCACCCTACATTCAGCATCAGGGGCTGCAGTGTGGTTTGGGGCTGCCTTCCTTCAAGTGGTGGTTTCAGACACACAGATGTGGGAGCCCCCCTCAGATCTGCCTTGGGCAGGGCTGAGGAGGGGAAGGACAGACACACTTGTGAATTCTCTTGTGGGAAAGAGTGAGCTTTCAGGCTCTAGTGGGGGAGGAGGAGACCGTCTGAAAAGACAGCATCAAGGAGGACATTCCAGGTGGAGAGAGCAGCTTAAGTAAGTGCTTCGGAGAGGGTGTGTGTGTGTGTGTGGGGTGTCACAGGGCAGCTGGGACAGACTCACAGACAGCTGTGAGTTTAGGGCAGGGATCTGGCACATGAGGGGGGATGGCTGGATATGTGAATGAGGGCCATACTGTGCAGGGCCTTGGCCTTCACCACCTAGATGATAAGGACCCCTTGAGCCCTGTAAGCAGGGGGGTCCGGTGATTAGATGTTACCTGTTAGGAAGATGACTGGCTTTCTGTGAAGGAGACATGACAGGGAGTTGGGAAGCAAGAGAAACCTTAGCCAAAGGAAGTCCTAGACCAAAGAGCAGGGAATAAACACTTTGTCTTCTTATTCTCAGAATTCTTTGTCTTCTGAAAAATGTAACTCAGAGATGGAAAATGAAAGATAGGTCAGGCCCCTTTGTTAAGGAGAGGGAGGCGCTTGCAGTGCTGGTATTTCTACCAAGCCTTCTATTAGTGGGTCTTTAGCTTCCAGAGAAAGGAGCACAGCAGAAGGAGGAAGTGATTGGGTTTGGGGTGGGGAGGTTTCTCATTTGCCCCTAAATCAGGGTCTCAGCCATGTGTAAGAGCATTGCTCAGTGGATTTACCTTCCAGGTGAACGTTAGCCTTAATTAATCATGTATGAGGAAAACTTTTCAACCAACTGTCTGACATACTTGCAAATTTCTGTCTTAGGAACTAGTCTAACTAGTCATTGCTTCTGAACACAACCAGGTTCCTAATGGTGAATGATTTAGGACTGTAAAAGAATTGTCATAAACAGCTCCCAGGAGCCAAGAGCACAGCCCAGATTTTAAGCACATAATGGAATCATATCAAAAGCAAGGAGGGGCAGCAGGACCCATAAATCCTTGAAGTGCAGAATCTGTCCATTGTGAAACTTGTGGGGAAGGAAAACCAGATGTGGATGCTGGAGAGGGGCACACGGGAGGGGGCAGGCATGAGGGGGG
>PISX010013132.1:0-57964 GCA_004024625.1 Mellivora capensis | reverse complement strand
AGAACTTGTCGGGCCTTCCTCTTCTCCTGGATAAATCCCCTCAGGGTCTATTCACATAGATGGCTGGGCCCCTCCTTTGGAGACCTAATCAACTAGCCCATCTAACTGAGCTTAATGAGAGTCAGTCCAGAGCTAGGCAGCTTTCATGCCCAGTAAGCAATGTCTGTGCGAAAAGAGGATCTGTAGGGCATTGTGGGATACAGGGAGTAATGGGTCTTAGGACATTCATACCCATCCCTATTCCATGCCCTTCCTTTTCTCGACAGGCAGGAAAGGACAGGGTCTCTCACTGGGCTTGCTGCTCCTTTTATCCTGTTTCTATTATATGATAGTTGCTTGCTTTTCTCAACTGTGAATGGCTGTGACTTTCCCCCCAGCAGTCAGATAACCATTGTCTTGTGTGAAAATTTAAGGGAAAAAATTTCAGGTTATAAGAGGAACATGAGGCAACACTTCGCTATAATAATCTTTTTACCAGCTGAGGTCCAAAATGCTAGATTGAGTTAAATAACATGATTAGAATGAACTAAATAATGACAGCTAAGAGGGAAATAGGTTAGAGGGATGTTATTTCAGGCTGCTTGAGAAAGAGAGGAGACGTCTTTCATAGGAAAAAGGCTCCTGTAGTGAGCATCCAAATAAAAGAAGGAAAAAAGAAACAGAAGTCCAAAAAGTATGCTAGAAAAAGGGGGTATATAATTTTAAACAACATACGTTACGCAATGGGGTTTGATAACTGGGAGAGGCACAAGTTGTAGGAGCAGTGCTGGGTGTCATGGCTGAGACGAGGGGTCGCTGACTTTTTCTCTTTAACAGCTAGACAGCTACTCTTTCAGGATTGGCAGGCCAGGCTTTCCAGCTCTAACCCTAGACTTTGTCATTTTATTTTATTTTTAAAGATTTTATTTATTTACTTGACAGACAGAGATCACAGGTAGGCAGAGAGGCAGGCAGAGAGAGAGAGGAAGGGAAGCAGGCTCCCCGCTGAGCAGAGAGCCTGACGTGGGGCTGGATCCCAGGACCCTGAGATCATGACCTGAGCTGAAGGCAGAGGCTTTAACCCACTGAGCCACCCAGGCGTCCCTAGACTTTGTCATTTTAATTAGAAAGCAGTCACAGGCAGCACCTACACAAATGGGCATGTCTGTGTGCCAGTAAGCATTCATTTATAAAATCTGCAGTCAAATGCTCTACCCCTGAGCTATACCCCCTCATTTATAAAATCTGATGGCATCCTGGTTATGAACCACAGGCTACAGTTTTCTGACCCCTGGTTTAAATGAGCAAAATGGTGATGGCTGTTACCCTTCAGTTCCTTTCTCTAGGACACAGAAGTCAGAGTTTGCTGGTTTGGTTGTTATGAGGATTCCATAATCATGAAAGATCCCAACACAATACCTGGGCAGAGATCCACACCCAGTGCTCACTTACCCACCACCCTACAAGTCTAGGGTCATTATCCACAAGCAGCATGGCCCCAGTTGATTATCCATACAAATTAAGGACAGAAAAGCAGGTAGAAAAGAACATGATAAACAGAAGGCAGATATTGATGTTGGTGGTGCTTTTTCTACACACCCCATTTAGGACAAATTATTAAAAAGCGTCCTCTTACAAATGGAAGAAACAGAACAAAAGTGCAACCCTGGGAGCAAAGGGACTCACATTGATGCAAGGTAATTTCCATGACAATAAGCTCATTTTCCCTCTCTACTTGAGCTGAGCTTTCCAAACGTGAACAAATATCCTTACTTTTAAGAAATGAAATAAAAGAAAAGTAGAAGCAGAAATTTATTTGTATAGATGCATGGGGCTTCACTGAAAGTGTAAGATAGTTCATTTAAGATGATTAATTTCAGCCAGTGTGGCATCTTCATTTTGCCGGGAAGTGGAGTCACCATGGTTTTGCTTCAGGAAGTTCCTAAAGGCCTCTCTGTATAGCCCCACTACAAATGCTGCAAAGCATTTCTAAATGAGGTAATTTTATTTTACACTGGGTTTCTTGTAAAAATTATTGTCTTTCTGTACATCTAATTAAAATAAAGATGTGATAAAGAATTTACTGTTTTAATTAGGGTATAGATCTTAAAGCAATTAAGGCACCATTAATAATTCTTTAACAGACTCTTGCACAAGATGAATAAAAAGATTTTTACACCATGAAAAATCAATATGCATTACTCACTTGCATTAACAAAGCTACACAAAGCAATCTGAGTCTTCATTAAATTATTTCTCCTGTAAACCAGAGGAGTTTGGAGAGCCATTAGCTATTTATAACCTAGTGGAACTTCACTTAAAAGGGAGAAATCTTACCCAGAACTAGGTACTTGGAGCAGTGTCATTTAAATGCAGAACTAATAGTATCAAAATGTTAGTGAGTGGAAAGAGATTGATAAATTCCCTAAAAGGAACTTAATGATGAAAGACAGCCACCATCACCATGTTCCAAATTGTTCACAACTCTACTTGAAAAGTAAGTCTTAAATTTTTTTCATGAAGTTGTGGTTAAGGTTCTCTCACCACTATTCTCTACCTGACTCCCCTCTTTCTTTTCTATCCCCTGCCCCTCACCCTCCACACTTGGGCTGTCTTCCAGACAACAGCATCTAGGATTCAGTTAGACCAGTAACCTTAAAATGCAATCATGAGGGCATTTCAAGTAGTATTTTCACAGTTTTGTATTTTCTATAATTTCATCTAATATCATTATAGGAGAATATAGGAAGGACAAAAAAATCCAAAAATACTCTGGATAATTCTTCTCCTTCTCCTTCTCCTTCTCCTTCTCCTTCTCCTCCTTCTCCTTCTCCTTCTCCTCCTTCTCCTTCTCCTTCTCCTCCTTCTCCTTCTCCTTCTCTTCCTCCTTCCTCCTTCCTCCTTCCTCCTTCCTCCTTCCTCCTTCCTCCTTCCTCCTCCTTCTCCTTCTTCTTCTTCTTTTTATAAAAAAAGGAAAGGCTATGATGGTATAAAAGAAAACATTAAGAGGGAGAGAAAATGTTTGGTCAACTTTACTTTAAACCATGTTGTCCCTAATAGATAATGTGGAAACCCCTGTGTAGCCCTACCCATGAAAGCTAAGGCCATGAAATGTCCTATTCCCAGGGAAAGAACTGTCTATGAGATTGAATGATCAAACGCAAAACTGCAACAGTGACTCTGGGTCCTTGTTAGTGGCTGCATTGTATCCTGAGGCAACAAAAGATGGCAGGACGTGTAAACGTAAGTTGTTCCTGGTTTATTTGGTAAAGCTCAGTTAGCACGGCTGGTTTTGTTGAAGGGTCAGTAATGCAACCATCAGGTAAGTCAACAAATAACCAAACCAGTCTGTGCAAGAGCTGTTTCTGGGGCCTTGGGGAAATTTGCTCCTAGAGCCTTCTAAGAACTTAGAATTCATGAGATGGTCACAAACTTTTCAAAACAAAAAATCACTGGGGGCTGGGGGGGAGCAGATTTGCAATGACTTATCTCAATTGTTACAATTTGACCAGAAAGAACCATCTCTAGCTGGAGGTGAGGGTCTGGCTCTGTTGTAGGGTAACTGGAAGGTTCTGCATGTGTTTCTAGAATATGCTGCTATGCTAGGTAATGCTGTAATGAAGTGAATTTTGACTTAGAACACTCAATATTTTCAGTCTTCTATGAACCCTAAAATATAAGATTAAATAATATTAAAGTCTATAATTCTGCTTGCTATAGGTAGAATTAGCTATAATATTAGTATATTTCAAAGATTATGAAATAATTTAGTCCTACCTACTAGGAAATACAAAAGGCACAGATGCTAACAGAAACATTGCTTATTACATTCCAGCGAGACTGCTGGTTATCCTCCCCTTATCTATTCTTCCATTCTTTCCAAGTGAGAGGACCCACAAATTGTAAATGAGCTTATAACTGAGTGTGACCTGGTTTGTAATTTCTGCCCAGTAATATGCATGGGGAACTTCATGGGGCATCTTCCTTCAAAATAAACAGATCATGCCCTTTATTCTCTTTTTATTTGCTCCCCCTTCCTTCCTGCTTCTGGAATGTAGATGAGATGGCTGTGGCAGAAGCAGCCATCTTAGACTATGCACGGATTTTGCAAATGGAAGCCATATACACAGAGCAACAAGACAAAAGAGGCTGGCCCATGAGAACTTCACAGAGCAGGAATGTTCTAGGGAGTCCTGACCACTGATTGTAGCCTAGCTACTAAGTGAACAAGTGTGTGGTCTGCGGTGGCAAGAGTGGGTTTGCATTTGGATTCTGAAAGTATCGTAAGGATAGCCCTGCCCTGCACCATCAGGGATGTATTTTCACTTGAGATGCAGTTTTGAATCTGTAGCCAGATTTCCTTACTTTTTTTCTTTATAGCTTCTGAGTTTTGATTGCAAAGGTCTTCTCTTTTTCAAGATTTATTGAAAAAAATTTTCTGTAACTTCCTTCAGAACTGTTGGGTTTTCTTTTCTTCTTCTTTTTAAGATTTTATTTATTTGAGAGAGAGGGAGAGAATATATGCAAGTGAGTGAGGGGAGGGACAGAGGGGGGAGGGAGCAGGAGAGAATCTCAAGCCGACTATGTACTGAATGCAGAACCCAATGTGGGGCTCGATTGCACAACTCTGAGATCATGACCTGAACTGAAACCAAGAGCTGGAGGCTTAACCAACTGGGCCACCCAGGCACCCCTTGGGCCTTCTTTTTTAATATTCAAATTCTGTATTCATAAGAATACAGAGTTCATAAGTGGTACTGAAGTTGTCCACATAGTAGAGTATGTGTATAATTAACACTAAAGTTAATTTCAGTTAACCTCAAGCAAGTATTTTTCAATACCTCCTTCCTACTACTACAGTGAAATTTTTGTGTCAGACAGACATAAACTTTTATTTCCTAGAAGAAACACAAATAATCAATAAACCTAAGGAAATGTTTACTAGCAATGGCAACAAAAATGTTTCACATGTTAAATGAGTCAAAGTTGGGAAAAAAAAAAAAACTTTGCTGGCTTGGGTATGTTGATACAGGTATTCTTTTATCCTTGATGGTAGGGGTGTGAATTCCTTTCTGGAAAGCAATCTGGCAATGTGTTACATGAAGCTGATTAAAGTTCATACTCTCTGATCTAGTAACTCCACTTTAGAAAATCTACCTTAGAGAATTAGTTCAATATTTTGACAGAAGTTCAAAGATATTCATCTCAGAATAATTCTTGGTAGTGAAATATTTTTTAAGAAGTCTAAATGTCTCTCAATAGAAAAAGTAAATGATGGCACATTTATCACTGGGATATTACACAATGATTACAATTTTTTTAAAGAATTTGTAATGATGTGGGGCAGCGGTTTTGATAATGAATAAAAAAATAGCATTTATTAAACTTCATTAGCTGCAGAAAAATGACTTGAAGGAAATGCACTATATTAATCAACTACCTGAGGTTATGGTTAATTTTTATTTTCTGCTTTAATATTTTCCAGTTTTTAAAAAATATCTGTTTTTAGGAGAGAGTGATTGCAGTGGGAGGGGCAAAGAGAGAGGGGGCTTCTCTCAAGCAGACTCTGTGCTGAGCACAGAGCTGACATGGGGCTCAATCTCATGACTTTGAGATCATGACCTGAGCTGAAATCAAGTCAGAGACTTACCTGACTGAGCCACCAGGCACCCTCATGAAGATGGATTTTTATTTTAATTATAAAGAATGATTAAAAATTTCAGTATGATTCTGAGTTCTACTTGGAACAAAGTAACAAGTAGCATTGCTTACAAAAAAACTGACTTAACCAAAATTTTCCCTCTCTGGGTCTGCTACATGTAACATTATTGCTGTTTTGCTGACAGATCCAGGATCCTTTCTCTCATTAATAATTTGATGAATGTGAAATGAGCTATAAACCAATTATAAAGAACTCATTACTGCCTAATAGACATAAAATAACATTAACACAGCATGTATCTCTTTGTGTGCTGACAATCTTGCTCATCAAACTGCCTGGAAAATGAAGCT
The DNA here is from genome assembly GCA_004024625.1 of Mellivora capensis. Classification (NCBI taxonomy): domain Eukaryota; kingdom Metazoa; phylum Chordata; class Mammalia; order Carnivora; family Mustelidae; genus Mellivora; species Mellivora capensis. Next base: position 51,973 of record PISX010013132.1, on the reverse strand, counting down.
CCCATCATTTAAATGTACCAAATCAGGGAATCTCAACAGAAACTTAGTTACTTTGTTATCTGGCAACAGGGTTTCTTGGTTGTACAAAATGATCATTAAAGCTTATTGAGCAAAGACTTGGGGTTTTATCTAAAGGGGTCTGAAAGTTCAGAAACTAAAGAACACAGAAATATTGGCATTCTGGTATTCTAAAATTGGACTGATCACCTCAGTATAGATTGAGATTAATTTAGAATAACATTCTATTGATATAGTTGAATATAAGATAAAATACTTTATTCTGATTAATTCCAGGTTTCAATTTGCTATGAAATCCTAGCAAATTTATTTAAAGTGACCCTAAAGCATGCCCAAAGATTTATCTACAAAAGTATTCTTTACAACAATATTTATATTAATGAAAATAGAAGAAAATTTAATGTCTAACAATTGAGCTTTTTGAAAACTAAAATTATGTTTCTATAAAATGAAATCTTTTAAAAATCATTTAAAAATCATTTAAAAATATTATAAAGGAATAGTGAGTGAAATGAAGAATGTTAACATATATTAAATAAAAAGGTGGTTACCAGATTGAAATCTTAATACAGATATATAATATACATATATATGTAGAATTTTTCCATTACTATATATATGTAAATTCATATATATGAATATATGCATAAAAACAAATTTTGCCTCCAAACATCATCTGTAGGTAATAGTATCATACATTCATAATAAAGACATACTTTAGTAAATGTTAAAGCATAATAACAGGCTAAATCTCAAAAGTTCTGTATTTACACAGTGGAGACAAAAAGCTATTTAAAAACTACCAGTTTCCATCAGTGGTCATAGATAGCTCTTGTATAGAGAAAAATTGGCCCTTCAATGGGTCCTTGGATTATGCAAAGGCAAAACCTTACTGGAGTGTCCAAGTGTTCAACTGAGATCAGGAGAATTAAACTGCTCTGTAGGACATTGCAAAAGTTTGTCTTCACTCTGTGTTGAATTTTCCCTGTGAGGTTTTGTTTAATTGAGAAGTGAGCACAGACCATGGAGAAGGGGACAGTGAGGGAGGCAAGTTTGTTTCTCTCACGACCAGACTGGACCAGGGTATTATCTCAGAGGCTCGAGGACACCTAGATGTTAAGTATGCAGGACACAAACAAAAGCAGTTATCAGTGGGAGAGATGATCAGAAACTTCTCTGCAAAGGCTTGGCTTTCCACCTTCCAGAGCTTGGAACCACTCTGAGATGAAAGACACATAGTAACTGCAAACAAGGATCTGCTCCTTGTCAGGGAATATTAATGAGTTAAGGTTGATGTTACAGAAATAATTTGGAGGATTAATAGTCACGCGGATTTAGAGGGCAGGATAGGAAATGTCTGTGTCTCTCTCTTTCCTCATCTGACATTATGTCCTCTATCACTTAGGAATGCACTTAGCTCCAGGGAATAAATAGAAAATCCAACCAAGTGTGACTTAGGTAGCATAGACATGCATTATTCCATGGAATGACAGGAAAACTGCTGTCACTGGCTTAACAACTCAATGAGGTCACCAGAGATTCTGCCTCTCTTTTCTTTCCATTCTGTCATCCACAGCATGCTGGTTTTTGCCCTTTGGTTTGCTGCCTCATCATTACAAGGTGGCTGCCAGATCACGACAGTGGTCAGTGTATTTGCACTCCAAGATAGAAGAACAGGAAAAGAGACAAGTAGACTTGATTTTTTTTTTTTTGGCAAAAAAAATGAATACCTTCCCTGGACTTCCATCCATACCACCAGCAACTTTCTGTTAAGATCTGTCACATGAATACTTTGGGCTGAAAGAATGGTTAAATGGAGTAAGCCATTTTTTCCCCAGCCCTCCAGGGAGGTAGCTCAGGGATAATAGGGCTTACATGTGACTATAACCAAACAAGGTCTCTCCTACTCCTCCTTGTGGCTTTCATAGTTACAGGACAAACTTTCTATCAGTTCTGGTTGCTCCTCTGGCTGCTCCCCGGAGTTATTCCAGAACAGTCCCGTTTTTCCATTTTGTTTGATATTTCCATAAATAGAAACAGAGAACAACAAAAATCATTACTTTGGAATCTTCAAACACAATGATAAATTTACGGATGGTTTAATAAAGTGGGACAGGACATAAAAACTCTCACTTAAGATCAAAAACATTTCTTTCTGCCATGGTGATGAGAAGATTGTGGGATGGGCACTGCCTGATTCTAATAGAGGAGCCAATACTACCTCTTAGCTGCTTCTCTTGTTTTACGTACTTAGGGACACCAAAAAGCACAGCTGCCAGACATGAGTCCAGCTGCTGGAAACCCTGAATACTCAAGGAGTAGTCTCTACCAGTGTTCCTCAAGGTTTTTTTTCATTGTTGTCCCTCTAAGAGCCTTTCACATATGTTTTTCCTAATTGCCTCCCTCATAAAATTTTAGTGGCTAGACTTAAGTCTCTGTTCATGTACTGTGTGCATGACTGTATTTTATACCTAAAAAGAGTAAGATTTTTATATTTCCCTCCAACAAAAAAACAATCTTTGCTACCTTAGGATAATATTGCTCCTACTGAGAATGCATGTCTAGATCACAAACACTTCTTCCTAGGGAGGGGTGAAAGGAGGGAATTAAGGAAAGGATCTTAACTGACCCCTGGGGGACAAAAAGAACTTTACATGCAGAGGTAGAAGGAAAAGCATTGGATGTTGTGGGAATGTAGGAATAAAGCTGAGGCGGTAGAGGACTGTCAGTCATGTATGGGGCATGAAGAATGTGCAACTCAGCCAGTGTCACAGGTTTAGATGGGCGAGTCCTCAAAGATGTAGCAACTGTCAGACTACACAGCTGGGGGTCTCCGTGCTGACACAGAGTATCAAGTCTACCAAAGAGGAAACTCAATAAAGGGAAGTGAAATCATCAAGCAGTGGTGATTTGGATCATCATTTGCAATTTGACTCATCTCCACGCCTTTATTTATTTATTAATTTTTTACTTTTCAAAACAACTGCCTACAAGTTACAAGAGCGAGTCTACCTTAATGATCCTCACTAGGGCAGACAAGAATTCCTCAACTTCTACTGAACAAGAACAGCTTTACTTGTTCAGATAAACAATGACGGATTCCTACCCAGGCAGCACTTGAAGAGCTGAGCACAGTAAAAAATGACTTAGGAAGAAATTGCACAGATTCTCATATGGTAACCTGTCCCCTGAGCTGCTTAATGCAAAGAAAACACCTAGTAGCTTAAGCATGAATAAAAGCCGCTTTGTGTTTTACCTTTATTCCAAAATAGTCGTAATTAATTTTGTTGACACAAATACATGAGAACTAAGAGAAACAGCCCCATGTTGGTGAGAAGACTAACCCACTCCTGCCCTAATACGCTAGAGAAATACCCCAACCATTCACCCATGTGAAAGCAATCTTTCTAATGCCTCCAAGGTCAGTGAGACCTCTGTTAAAAAACCAAAAAGCTACTGCTTGAATGCAAATACACCAGGATCACACTATGTATCTAATTTAACCAACATTTCAGATGAAATTATGTTATAAAAATGAAAGTGAAACTCATAAACAACTCTTTCGTTTGTGCTCTCTAGTATTATTTCATCCGCCTTAAAATAACTCCCATTTGGAGAAACACCCCCCCACACACACAGAGAATGGAATCATTTCAAGAGGTACATTAAAGCCAAAACTGAAATCTGTCTAGGGAGGGGTCAACTAACATGTTACAACTAGATAAATTTTTTTCTTTGAGATACTAGGTCAATAAGTCAAAATAAGAGGAAATGTAGGCATATTTTTCCCACTGGATTTATGACTCTTTGTTGTCATGAAGAAATTTAGACGTTATCGTATAGGATTGATTGTTCCTTTTTTACAGTCTAGGAAACAAATCTGTGTAAGGACTGTGCCATTCAAAGCTCAGAGACCTCATTTCCAAACTAATCAAAGAAACCAGTAATGAGGTGCTGTAGCTTTTTACCCCTTGGTCAGCATGCAATAACTTACACAGGGACACAAGTTAAATTTTCTTAAGTTTAAAAGGGGATTTTCTAAATAAAATTTGGTAACCTAAATGGATCCCAGAAAAGGGTATTAGTGGAAAACTGATGAAATCAGTCCCAATCAAATCTGTACGTTAGCTAATAACAATGTATCAAATGTACTTTGGTTAGGTCTGAGATGTTACCATTTTAGAGAAAGCTGGAGGAAAGATATGTAGGAACATTTGTAGTATCCTCACAACTTTTTCTATAAATCCAAAATTATTCCCCGAAAAAGTTTATTTGAAAAAATTTCTCTCCAGTTTACCAGTCCTAGAGAATATCCTTAGCATTTCTTTTAGAGAACCATGTTTTCTGATCACTCTAACACATTAGGAATTATTTTGCTCTTTTTGTATATAGAATCACTTAATAATCATTTCCTACATTAATTTCTACCAATGGCATAGTGGAGCTGTTCTAGACTTAGCTTTGGGGATCCTGCATCTGGATTCATTGTGAGAGGGGAGATCCCATCCCCATCATAAAACCTGTTGGTAGCTCAATCTCTCCATTTAAAAAAAAAATATTTTATTCATTTATTTGACAGACAGAGATCACAAGTAGGCAGAGGCAGGCAGAGAGAGAGGAGGAAGCAGGCTCCTCACTGAGCAGAGGGCCTGATGCAGGGCTCCATCCCAGGACCCTGGGATCATGACCGGAGCCGAAGGCAGAGGCTTAACCCACTGAGCCACCCAGGCGCCCCTCAATCTCTCCATTTAATCCTGTCAGGATAGGATCCCACTCCACTCATCTCTGCAAGTTAGAATAACAATTCCTGGGCTTAATATGGATCGGGAGGAGGTTTCACAGTTAAATTTAGTTTAAACCTCCAGTTCCCCCATTTACCAGGCAGGCTACTTTGGGGCAAAGTCTTTAACTATGTCTGAGCCCCCTTCCCTCATCTATCGAATGAGCTACTGAGAAGGTTCAGTGAGGGGACATGGGAAGAGCCCCTAACAGCACGTGGAACAAGGTGGAAGGTTAGTAGGCCTCCTCCACAGGTCAGTGCCAGTCACGGGCTGGTTGAAACACTTGTTTGACTTTGAAACACTCGTCCAGTACTTATCATGTGTGAGATTCCCTTCTAAATGCTTTTCACAGAGTCATGTTTTATTATCCTAACCACCTTATGGGGAAGGCATTATTATTTTCCTCTTTTCTAGATGGGGAGAACGGAAGCACAGAGCAGTTAAAGTACTTGCCAAGTTCAGGGTGCCTCGGAGAGGAAGGGCCTGCTATCTGCACCCATGCGCTCCTTCCCGGATGTGGTGTCCTAAAACCCTATGCTGTCATAGAACATATTCTACTAAAGACATGCTTAGGAGCACATACCGTGCTTGCTTTCTTCTCTTTGTCCACTCCACTCAGTGGGGAATTCAGCCAAGTACTTTCTGCCTAATTTGGCCAAACCCTTGTTTAATAGTAACCACACTGTGAATGCCTAGCACCCAGCACCGCCAGCATGGCGCAAAGGAACTGACATTCGCCAAAGGGCCTCCGACATTCTACTGTGTCTCAAATGTTAGACTCTCATTCAAGTCTCAAAACCATCGTGTCAAGTACACTGGCATATTTCCGTTTCCGCCTGGGGGAGTCAGATACACAGAGTACTTAACTTCCCAATGTCATAGAGTTGATCAGAAGTGCAGCCACGACTGCAATCCCAGAATTCCTTTCAAAAGTCAGGCTTTTTCCAATATACTTGGTGGTCTCCCACATGAAATCATTACTAGGAATATAGTATGTTTTGTCATAAAAATGGCTCTTGAGGGGTTCCTGGGTGGCTCAGTGGGTTAAAGCCTCTGCCTTCAGCTCAGGTCGTGTTCCCGGGGTGCTGGGATCGAGCCTCGAATCCGGCTCTCTGCTCTGCGGGGAGCCTGCTTCCCCCTCTCTCCCTGCCTGCCTCTCTGCCTAATTGTGATCTCTTGTCTGTCAAATAAATTAATAAAAAACCTTTAAAAACAAAAAATGGCTCTTGATCCAGGTCTCTATTTAGACACCATCACAGAAAGACTTCCCCTGACCTCCCCATATAAACTGTACACCTTTCACTTGCCATCCTTTTATCCTGCTTCTTTCCTCATTGTATTCATCATCTGACACCATATTGCCTTTGCTTATAACTGCTACGTTCTTTTTTTAAGATTTTATTTATTTATTTGAGAGAGAGAGAGAACACATGAGAAGGGGGAGGATCAGAGGGAGAAGCAGGCTCCCCACCGAATAGGGAGCCTGATACACGGGACTCGATCCCAGAACTCCAGGATCATGACCTGAGCCGAGGCCATCAATTAAATCACTGAGCCACCCAGGGGCCCTAACTGCTACATTCTAAGAGGGCATGGAATGGTCTGTCTTGGTTACATAGAATCCCAAGACCTGGAACGATACTTGGTACAGAGTAAGGGTTCAACAAAATGTCATGGAATTAATGAATAAATATGCAGAAGATCCCCAAAACCAATTGTTATGACTCTTCTTATCATTACTTGTGCCTCCTTTTATTTTTTTATTTTATTTATTTGTTTTTTAAAGATTTTATTTATTTGACAGCTAGAGAGAGAGAGCAGGAACACAAGCAGGCAAGTGGGAGAGGGAGAAGCGGGCTCTCCGCAGAGCAGGGAGCCCAGTGCAGGCCTCCATCTGAGGACCCTGAGATCATGACCTGAGCTAAAGGCAGACACTTAACAAAGGAGCCACCCAGGCTCCCCTACTGTGGCCTCCTTTTATCAGTTAGGTAAGTCAGTTGGGACAAAGCTTTATTTTTTTTTTTTAGATAAAACTGATAGGAAAACTGAATAAAGAATGTTGGGTTCAATGAGACCAAAGCACAAAGACCATGCAACACCACTAACAACTAGAAGACTACACAAGTGCGATGAGGATGACCTCCAGGCTGCATAGCTGCCACCACAGTTACCAAAGAGAGCCCCACTTTCTCTGCCTTCTACATCTTCGTGAGCTCAAAATTGTCCCTCTGCTACTGATCATAAATTGTTTTAATTCACCTCTCATTTTTCCATCAGGAAACAATTGGCCTTGGTTTATTTTTTATCACTTTATTTACATGTCTCCTGCAAGACTGAAGCATCGATTTTCCCAAGATAATGTTAATAGGATCAATAAACCACGACAAGCATGCATCAAAGTGCCATTTCTTCACTCCTAACCTGGGGAAGGAGGCTCCGCAGGCAGCCAGCCTCTGCTGAAATCTGCCCAGTGCCAGTGATTTTGAAGGTGCTAAGAAGGTACCTCTGCTTATAAATTATAAGTGAGCTCAAGCAGCACTTGGATGACCCAGATAACATACCAAATACAGCGCAATTGGGAACTCTACGGGGAGTCTGGAAGCCTAAAGTTCTATTTGAAAGCTATCTTTCAACACAATCCACACCAGGGATGGTATATGTGGAAAAGGTAGCTAGGGGCAGAGGTCATGCAAAGGATGAGCTTCTTTGTTGGAATCCTAGTTTGAGCGCTGGGGGTAAATTGGAACAAGCCACTTCCTGAGTGGTCTTACCTTTCATCTCCTTTTAGAAGCGTCTAGTTCCAGTGTGTCCAACGCAGACCAAGAAAGGGAGCCAGAGGTTCCCTGCTTAGTGGTAGAGCTGATTGGGCCTTGCAGACACGTTATTTGAAAAACACAAATGTGGTCTCAGTTCTTCCTGTCTTTGGATTCCCATGCTGCCCAGGCCAGGAGGCTGGCAGTCCTGAAAAGACACAGGCCAGAGCAATTCCCCCAACTTTAAATGCCTAGGACTGTGTCCACGGTTACAGCAGAAAGCACTGAGATTTTAACTCTATGGCAGAATCAAGTTGGGACTCTCCTAAAAGCATGCATCTTGGGGCAATTGATAACCTCACCCACCTGTGGTTCCGCAATTTCCGTGGTCCCAGCTGCAGGGCATTTGGAAACTCCAGATTCTCCCACCCAAATTCAGATTTGCGGGTGAAAACGTGGGAGATAGGGAGGGTGGTAATTAGGGAATATGAGAATCCATATTTCTAAATGCTTTCAAGGGATTTTATTAGGACCCTTCAGCTAATATATATTTGAGAACCAATTCTCTAAAATTTCAGTGGTTTTTAATCATGGTTGCACATTACCTGCATTATTTGAGAAGCTTTTAAATAATAGTGATGCTTGTGTCTCACTCTAGACCAGGGTTTCTGTGTTGGCAGAAGACCTTACCACTGGCCCTTACCCAATAGATGGCCTAGAAGCTGCCCCTCCCAAACAAAAGTGTCTCTAGGCTTTGCCAAAGGTATCCAGGGAGACAAAATCCTCTGACCTTCCTCCCCCTGGTGGTAGGGATTTGAAAACATCTCATGTTTTCAGCTCATTTGGATGTGCAACCTGTTTTTCCTTGGTATCCACTGCATCCATCCATGGCCCTATAATCCCAGTCACTTTGATTAATATGTATATTTTCCATATATACCGCACACGTGTTTCAGAAAGATAGCAAGTCCACATTCTGAGCTTCAGTCCAGCTAGCTTGTGTATCTTATATTGCATGTTCATGGCCAGATTTGGATTTGGATTGACTTAGGTAAAAGTTCATGGAAGGGATTGAACTAACAATAAATTACTAATGAAGTCAGCCATTTTTAAAAAAGGCAAATTAAAAGTGCCAAGAATATTTTTTTTTTCTCTACCAATCGGGCAGAATGGATTCACACATTAAATGTCCCCTGAGTGTCTACATTGTGCCAGCCAGGAAGCAACATACCCAAGATGGTTGCCGTAATAGAGCTTAATCTCTGAAGGTGAGAGACAAACAACATGCAAGATTACACATCAAGTGAGATAATTTTAGATAGTCTTCAGTGTCAGAAAAGAAGGTGACATAGGTGGAGAATCTGGGATGGCCATGGACTAGTTTAGGGCATCAGAGGAGGACATAGCATAAGTAACATCTGAACATGAAACTGGGGCTGTCTTATTCTGAGGGTGACATGAAAATTTAGGAAACCAACTGTCAGTATACATCAGGTTGATAATAGTGTTCATTTTAGCCAATCATTTAGCAAATACAAGACATCTCTGAAAATATGCCCTATCAACGCCACTACTGAAACAGCATGCCAAGGAAATTTCCAAAACACTGAAAAATACTTCCATACTGCAAAGTCTGCAATATTTTGTAAAACTACAAACTACTGAATTGTTGTTGAAAGGAAACAGTTGGATAAATCCTGATGTATCTACTGAGGTGTGGAGAATGCTTAAGATATGGTGTAAAAAATAATATATTATTGTGAGATAACAGAACATATATATATTGGTCTCTGCTCCAGTTCCTGGCACAGAGCTTCTAAAATCATCATTTCCTAAGTCATAAGAGGACTAAGAACTCCTCTTGTTCTAATATTTGTCTTTGCATTCCTGACACAGGGCTCCTCAAACTCTCATAAATCGCTGATTAGAGCACCAGGAGTATATTTTGTGGTGGGCTTCTGGTGGCTCCCAGATGGGAGTTCATCACCAGAAAGACCAAGCCACGATCAGTAGCTTGGAACATTCAGCCTCTCCCCTCCCCATCCTCCAAAGAGGGGTGAGGGACTGAAAATAGAGTTAGTGGTCCGTCATGCCTGTGTGAGAAAGCCTCCATAAAATCTCAGTAGCTCAGAGAGCTTCCAGGTGGGCAAATATATCTACGTGCGGAGGGTGACACACCCCAACTCTATAGGGACAGAAGGTCCTACGTTTGGGACTGTTTCAGATCTTGCCCTATGTATATCTTCACTGGGCTATTCACCTGTATCCTTTACCACATCCTTTAATAAACTGGTAATAATGATTATGGTTAATAACACTGTATTATAGACTTAAAAGTTTGCTAAGAGAATAGATCCTAAATATTCTCACCACACAAAAAAAGAAAGTAATTATGTGACATGATGCCATTTTGTAGTATATGTCTATCCAATCAACACCTCAGACTTACACAATGCTTGATGTCAATTATATTTCAATAATGTGGGGGAGAGGGAAGAATTTTAAACAAACAGAAAAATTAATTATGTGAGAAAAAAGTCTGCTCGAAGGGGAAATTGGTATGTTGTAAAAATAACAAAAACGTCAACAAATAAGCAGTCGGTGAGGATTCTTTATAAAATATTTGCATAACCAGCAGTTATTTCTACTCCCATATAAGCACATGTTATGTTTTCAAAAGCAGGCAGCTGTGTGGTCCATTAAAATCTTTGTACTGAGTTTCAGGAGTTTCAAACTGTCTTCTCAATGTCTATATTAACACGTCACAGATGCACTTTCAAAGGGATAATTTGGCAAATAAAACATGCTCTAATTTCCATACATTGAAAGCTTACGTTTGAATATGTTTTAACTTCTGACATAAAGATTCATTTAATATGTCCACCTTCATAATTTCCAAGCTTGGTTCCGGCAATGGTATCTCTCCTATCAGTATTTCAAAATATTCTAAATCTTGCACTTCAAAGTTTGGTCTCTGAATTAAAAGCTTTGTCATCACCTGGGATTTTGTGAGAAATGCAGAATTTCAGGCCCTACCCTGACCCTACTGAATCATGATTTGCTTCTTATGCAGATCTCAAGGTTATTGCTATGCTCATTAAAATTTGAGAAGCACTATTCTAGAATATGGCCTCTCAAGATTACATGGCTTGTTCATCCTTTCCAGCTTTTCTATTCATCTGAAAAGATGAAAATATTCAAATTTTCCATAGTTTAGAATTAGTGTTATTATAAAATTCTTTATGGTCTTTGCTTGGTTTTTAAGAAAAAGTAAGGACAGCCAGGCACAGTCATTTTGAATTTAGGAAGTGCATCTAGTTTAGTTCTTCTGTATTTAACTATAACTTGGAGACAGTGTCCTATATAGGGGGATGGATGGTGTAAAGAAATCCACTGTTCTTTAAATAAATCACAAAGTCAATAATGAAATAGATAAGGTAGAAATAAAAAAAAAATTCTTCAGAATCTTTCCAAAATGACTTAAAGCCAACCTAAATGTGACAGTCCAAATTTAAAACAATAGAAAAGTCCTGAGTTTCCAGGGTAACAATGAAGGTGATTGCCAGAAGTCATTTTTTTCTTTAAACCTGAGATAAGTCAAATACCTTAAAAAAAAGATTTTGTACTCTATTCATAATTGCAAATAAATATTCAAATATATATGAACAAACCTGTTTATGATACACAGAGACCAAATATTGACTCTTCCTTTTCCCTACCCTGAGGCACTGATTTCACAGAAGAATTCAACTGTATTTATGGCTCATGAACAAACATAATGATAGAAATGCTTTGTAGATATAAAAACATTTCTTCCCAGGGGCTCAAACTGCATTCTAGACATTATCTCATTAATTGCTCCCTTAAATCTTTCTCATTGATTTTTATATTTTTTGAACCACCAAGTTCACTATTGTTTGCATATGAAGGAAAGCACTCACTTCGGTTAGAATTTGAGATCTAAAGCATTTGGAAAACTGCAATGTTGTATATCAACTGACAATGGGTTACTGGCGTGGCTTCAAAAACAAAACAAAACAAAAAAACCCCAAAAACAAAGACCAAAACAAACAAACAAACAAACAAACCCCAAAGTGACCTAACAGCATTATTTATTTATCTATGTATGAAGTAGCCAAAATTTCTGAGGATGTCTTGGTAAGATCGTATCAGGAGTGTAAATATTTGACTAATGTATCTTGGCTGTGTCAACCAGAAAAGATGTGTCTGAAGATGAGAGATGTTGTAAATGTCTCACTTTGGAAAGGGAAAGCAAAATGTTAGTATACATTATTCAATAAGCTGTCTGACAAAATGATGTGGTGATCACAGGGACCAGTAGGGATTCGCCAAGAACAAGGTTATTCCAAACCAGCCACATTCCTGATTGTGACAGTTACCAGTCTGGTAAGAGGAAATGCACAGTTGCTGTAAATTTCAATGAATAACGGTAACTATTCTTTACTGAGCACTTCTCATGGCTGCAAACTGTGAAGAGCACTTTACAGACATCATATTTAATCTTTAGAAATGTATGAGGAAGTATCATTACTGACAATCGGTATAAGAAGAGAAGTAACTAGTCCATAAATGATAAGGCTGTTCCCGAAGATAATATTCCTATGCAGTATACAGTCCTATTTTCGGTAAACTAAATTTGCTTGTAAAATTATACGGTCAGTTGTTCTCCATCTGAGTGATCTAACACTTTGTCCACGATTTCTGTTATAGTATTTCTCTGTGCAAGAAAAGATACTCAAAAGGTAAGATACTCAAAAAAAGGTAAGAAAAGAGGAACAAGCAACCACAATGAGATACCACATCATCCCCGTTAGAATGGCTAGGATGGCTTCTGTCAGGAGAGCAGAAAACAGTGAGTGTTGGCAAGCATGTGGAGCAAAGGGAACGCTTGTGCTCCATTGGGGGGAATGTGAAATGGGGCAGCTACTCTGGAAGACAATGTGATGGTTCTTCAAAGAATTAAAAGACAATGATGATATGATCCAGCAATCCCATTTATGGGTATATATACAAAAGAACTGAAAGCATGGTCTCAGAGAAACTGTGCACTTAAAAATGACTAAGATGGAGGCGCCTGGGTGGTTCAGTGGGTTAAAGGCTCTGCCTTCGGCTCAGATCATGATCCTGGGGTCCTGGGATCAAGCCCTGCATTGGGCTCTCTGCTCAGCAGGGAGCCTGCTTCCCTTCCTCTCTCCCTGACTGCCTCTCTGTCTACTTGTAATCTCTGTCAAATAAAATAATAATAAAAAAATCTTTAAAAAATGATTAAGATTGTATTTTATGATATTTCATGTCATGTGTGATTCTTTTTTTAATCACACATACCCACAAAAGTAAGGAACATAAAAATGAAAAATGTTGGCTAGAATTTGAAAATAGTTCTTGTTAGTCTCTGGCAAGGTGAATGCAATACAATACAAGAATAAAGAGACAAAGGGTAATAGTTCTATTGTCTCACTTATTAGCTATAATTTATGTGATATTATCTTTTGATGTTACTGAGGTTCAACTTTCTCATCTTCAAAAGAGGTTAATCATTTCTAGTCTTTGCCCCCTCATAGGCTGTCATGAGGATCCAAACAGCTGAAAAGGCTCCATAAACTTTAAAATCCTCTCGGGGGCGCCTGAGTCGCTCAGTCGGTTGAGCGGCTTCTTCTGTGACATAAGCCTTCTGCTGGCCAATAATGGCCAGTCACTGACCAGTCATTGGAATGTGAGTTGTGAACAAAACCAATTTGATCCCTGCCCTCATGGAGCCTGTCACCTAGATGGGGAGACAGACAATAGAAAGTTGCCCCTCCCCCCCATTTTTTTTTTAACTGACAGATGCTAGGATGATAATGATCAGTGTCTGGATTAGATGATTTGGAGGAAGGAGACCTACTTTAGCTGGACTACCAGCAAAGACCTCTCTGTGAAAGTGTCGTTTAAACTAGGACCTACAGTTGAGAAGGAACCAACCATGTTCTGGGCAGAAAGAAGCATTCACACAAAAGGAAGAGTTCATGTGCGGATCTGAGGGAAGGGAAGAGACCGAGGAGTCTGGAGAACTGAAAGGAATCCAGTATGGCTACTATGCAAGAAAAGAGGAGGGTCTGATGAGGCAAGACAGATAGAGATTGGCTATTCACCTTGAATTTGAGTTGCAGGACAATGGAGATCTTTAAAGGGTTTTATGCAAGGATAGGGTAGTCATGATCCAATTTAACTTTTAAAAAAAGATCAGGCTGACCAATACCTGACTCTAAAAATCAGCAATTAAGGGAAAATATTCAGGCATTTAGCTTACTTTTCCAGCACAAACTATATTTCAGAGTAACTAAATACCTGTAGTTTTTTGGGTGAAAAAAGTTCTCTACAGAAGAATTTTAACTGCAAAATGAAGATGAGTGGGAGGATTATAAAGAGCACCATTTTACAACCACTGCATGAAATAGCTCATTCAGATAACAATCATCAAAGGACAAAACTATGAGATGAAATGTTGTGTGGGACCTTTCCCAGGCAGGGATAATAAGGCAGCCACTTCCTGAAACTTGTGTTTCAACCTTAGCAGCCATGATCTGAGATAGTATGAAGTACCTAGAGACTACAAAAGAAGTGTTTTTGCCAAAATATTGTATTAGAAATTATTCAAGCTTTAAGAGTTAACTTACAGTTAATTAAACAAACTTTAATAGAGAAGGTAGAGGAAGAAGTTAAATACCACCATGTGAAAGCAAAGAGACAAATATAGAAAACCATGTTGTTCCTAGAGTATTCTATAGGACAATTGACTTCAATAAGTCAATAGTATGGAAAAATAAATAAAAAGAGAGATTACTCAACAGACCTAAGAAATACTAGAGCACAGGTGATTGGCAGAACTTGTTTGTCTACAGATTTAAATAAGTCAACAGTAACATTTCCTGGGAGGGGCAGCACATAGTAGGTCCTCAGTGAAGATTTAGTTAAATGACACAATGGTGGTTAGGCTTTACGCACATCCACACACAATTAAAAAAATGTAAGAAAGAAAAGAAAAAAGAAAAAAATAAATAGAACTGATTTACTAGGGTTAAGTTGATTTCATCTAATACTAATCAGAACTTAAACGAGTTTAGACTTCTGCTTTTCCTAATTATCTTCTCTTCTTCAGTCTCATCTTTTGAGGCCCTGTAAGTCCTCATTTATTATCACTGTCCTTTAGGTGAAAGCTAATTTCATATAATACAAAGAGGGGAGTATCTTAGGAATTGATCTTATAGAAAATGGAGAAAAGGAACCAAACTAATTTTATAATTTCTAAGATTTTGTGCCTTGTGAAGTCTTTGCAAAATTTGTACTATAAAAGTATAAGATATATTTTTATTTCCAATTGCACTTAAATTTTATATAATTCACATGTTTCCTTTTCTAGTCTCCATAAAAACAAAAACTTCAGACTCTCTAAATACAATGAAGGACTGTATCTACTGGCATTTCACAATGAGTTTCATGTGATGTAAGAAATGTCACTGAAACATTTCATCTACACATTACCACTCTGTTTTCCGAAAGATGCCTCACATTCCAAAGCCAAACATTTCAACTCAAGGAAACTAGAGAGCCACACGTGTTGCAGGTATAAAAGCATCATTGGGATTTGAGGCAGAGAATTAGAAGAATGTACCCACGGTGGCAACAATAAACAGATTTAAACTTAAAAAAAAATGTAAGAAAGTAGAATGTGCACTTTTTGAAGACCACATTAATTTCACAACAAAATTTAATAGGAAAAGGACTTCTAGACTCAGGACACCTAAGATTGTTTAGGTTATACTCTGCTCAAAGAAATCTTCCCCTATCACCTTGTCATACCTGGAACTCAAACATTATGCATATTTGGACTTTTTGATAAAAAATTTTGGTGTTAAGAGTTCTTGATATGTAATAATGGCAGTGATTGTTTTCTCAAATTCTTAGACATGAGAAAAATCAGCCATATACATCAAAGACCCTGCTTTTCCCACTTTACCTGCCAGGGCATTCTCCTTAGAACACACGGGAGTAAAGCTGCTTCAGTGCATGGATGTGCATGTGTATCTATGCCTCTTACACAAAGCCTCAACATTTTCTTAAGACGTTGTTATTTGACTTAAATTAATATTTAATATTCTGGGTATGCCCATTGTCTACTTCACTCAGTGGGGAATTCAACCGAGTACTTTCTGCTTAATTTGGCCAAATCCTTCCTTAATGGTAACCACATTGTGAAACAAACCCAAGGACCATGGCCAGACAGACTGAAAGGCAGTTCCTAGAGAGAGCTTGACTTCAGTTAAGCTCATTTAATGAAAGGAAATTTGGCCACTCTCTCAGAGGTCAGGCTTGATATTTTCACTTTATTGAACTGTTGATTCTGGGAAAGGTCTCTCTCCTTGTCCAGTGCTGTGTTTTTAAAAACAAGTTAAAAACCAACTGGTAGAATTAGAAAAATACTATTTTTCAATCCCCAAATGAAGTAACTGATGTGATGCACAATCATCCTTAGACAAAACTACTAAAAGAAAATTACTAGATAAAACCATTAGATTAACAAGGGCCAGGTTGCAGAAACTCTGTGAAAAGAAGGTGGTCTGAGGCTTTGAGAGAAGCAGGTATACAAGGTGGCATGAAGCAATTGCTCATCCCCAGGAAGTGGGGACAGAATGGTTACCTGAGCCTTACAGATTTTGAAGATGAAAGACTAACATTTCCATCTAATGATACTGACTACAAGCACTCCAACCTAGCAATGCCATCACTTAGGATATCATTCTGGTTGAATAAAGGTGGAAACAACCCAATATTCAATCATAGGGGATTTGCTTCAAAACCACTTTAGATCCATATAATGGATCACATCGCAACCATTAAAAAAGAAGATAAATACTCCAGAAACTACAGAACACTCATGAAAGATATTGAGGAAGACATGAAGAGATGGAAAAACATTCCATGCTCATGGGTCAAAAGAATAAATATTGTTAAAATGTCTGTGCTGCCCAGAGCAATCTACACATTCAATGTAATACCTATCAAAATGCCATCAACATTTTCACAGAGCTGGAACAAACAATCCTAAAATTTGTATGGAACCAGAAAAGAGCCCCCAATAGCCAGGGGAGTATTGAAAAAGAAAACCAAAGCTGTAGGTATCACAATGCCTGACTTCAAGTTGTATCACGAAGCTGTGATCATCAAGACAGCATGGTACTGGCACAAAAACAGACACATAGATCAATGGAACAGAATAGAGAACCCAGAAATGGATCCTCAACTCTATGGTCAATTAATCCTTGACAAAGCAGGAAAGAATATCCAATGGGAAAAAAGACAGTCTCTTTAATAAACGGTGTTGGGAAAATTGGACAGCCAAATGCAGAATAGTGAGACTAGACAATTCTCTTACATGATACACAAAGATAAACTCAAAAGGGACAAAAGACCTAAATATGAGACAGAAATCCATCAAAATCCTAAAGGAGAACACAGAGAGTAACCTCTTCGACCTCAACTGCAGCAACTTCTTGCAAGACACATCTCTAAAGGCAAGGGAAACGGTCATCAAAACTAAAAGGCAACCTATGGAATGGCAGAATATATCTGCAAATGACATAACAGACAAAGGGCTAGAATCCAAGATCTCTAAAGAACTTCTCAAATTCAACACCCAAAAAACAAATAATCCAGTCAAGAAATGGGCAGAAGACATGAATAGATACTTCTTCAAAGAAGACATACAAATGGCTAACAGACACAAGAAAAAATGCCCCACATCACTTGTCATCAGGGAAATACAAATCAAAACCACAATGAGATACCACCTTAAAACAGTTAGAATGGCTAAAATTAATAAGATAGGGAACAACAAATGTTATCGAGGATGTGGAGAAAGGGGAACCATCTTATACTGTTGGTAGGAATGCAAGCTGGTACAGCCACTATGGAAAACAGTATGGATGTTCCTCAAAAAGTTGAAAATAGAGCTACCCTATGACCCAGCAATTGCATTACTAGGTACTTACCCCAAAGATGCAGATGTAAAGAAGGGGCACATGCACCCCAATGTTCATAGCAGCAATGTCCATAGTAGTCAAACTGTAAAAGGAGCTGAGATGTCCTTCAATAGATGAATGGATAAAGAATATGTGGTTCATATATACAATGGAATATTACTCAGCCATCAAGAAAGGATGAATACCTACCATTTATAATGACATGGATGCAACTGGAGGGTATTATGATAAGTGGAATAAGTCAGTCAGAGAAAGATAATTATATGGTTTCACCCATATGTAGAATATAAGAAACAGTGCAGAGGACCATAGCGGAAGGGAGGAAAAACTGAATGGGAAGAAATCAGAGAGGGAGACAAACCATGAAAGACTCTTGACTCTGAGAAACAAACTGAGGGTTGTGGAAAGGGAGGTGGGTGGGGGGATGGGGTAACTGGGTGATTGGCATTAAGGAGGGCACATGATGTGATGTGTACTGGGTGTTGCACACAACTAATGAATCATTGAACACTACACCAAAAACTAATGATGTGCTATATGTTACCTAATTATATTTAAATAATTTAAAAAAAGAAGATACAGAACTATATTTATTGATTTTAAATGATGTCTATTATAAATGTATGTGAGAAAAACAGGTTAACCAGCAATATGCATGCTGCAATTCTATTTTTAGATAAAATGCCATATTTCACATGGAACATTCTGAAAGAATTTATACTAAAAAGCAATAGGGGTTTCCAAGGAATAGTGTTTCTTGTGCTCTATCTTCTCCTTTGCTTATTCAATCTTCTACTTTTTAAAAATGTATTTCCTTTTACTTTAGAAAATGGGTACATAAAACCAACAATACCAAAGAGAAGCCACATTACTAGACATTCAAGTTGTATACATCTGGCTTAAATAAAAACAAACAAAAAGAAAAAAAAAAGAAAACGTGTATAATTGCCTGTGTGTGGCAAATCTATACATAGTACATCAGAGGGACAACAGAAAGGCCATGCTTTGGGGAATAAAGGAAAAAGTGGATGGTAAAGGAATATAGAGCCAGGTTTCCCTAACTGGTTCCACGGGTATTAGGATTTTGGGGGAGGGAAGGGAGGAAGGGGGTTTGTTCATAGTAAAATAATACTAGAAAAGGCTGAAAGAAGTACATTTAAATGGGGTTCTTCATTGAAGAATTTTTTTTAGAACACTGCATATATTAATGTTTATACTTACAGTTTCAAGAGAAAGAAATACCTCTTGGTCTTGGAAGCGTTTTGTCTCTCACACACATGAATAACTCATTGGTACAGTTTGGAAATCCCAACACAGTGGAAACTTTGAGGCAGAGGGTATGAGATGAGCTCTCCTAGACCGGTGAAGCAGCCACTTCCTGTAACTTCTGCTTCTTCATCTGTACAATGAGAGCAATATCACCCTGCCTTTATATATGAGTGAGAAGCAGATCACTTCCATTTGTGTGAGGACTTTCTACTTTTGTTTTTTAAGATTTTATTTATTTATTTGACAGAGAGAGATCACAAGTAGGCAGAGAGGCAGGCAGAGAGAGAGAGAGGAGGAAGCAGGCTCCCCGCTGAGCAGAGAGCCCGATACGGGGCTCGATCCCAGGACCCCGGGATCATGACCTGAGCCGAAGGCAGAGGCTTAACCGACTGAGCCACCCAGGCACCCCAGGACTTTCTACTTTTGATGCAACATTTTTTTTTGCCTATGTTATCTTAAGCGATATTTCAAATGAGATGTTTTAAAAGCGCTTTGGCACGACACCTTCTGGCTCCATCCACACTGTCGCAAATGGCAAGACTTTGCTGCCTTTTATAGTGGTGCCTACTCCACTGTAAACAGCACGGCTTCTTTATCCATTCATCAGTCAATGGACACTTGGGCTCTTTCCATAATTTGGCTATTGTTGATAACCTGCTATACACATCGGGATGCATGTATCCCTTCCAATGAGTATTTCTGTATCCTTTGGGTAAATATCTAGTAGTGCACTCTCTGGATTATAGGAAGTTCTATTCTTAACTTTTTGAGGAACCTCATGTGCTAGGTGAGGTGGGCCAGTGAGAGGACAGATGGGATGTGTTTTCACTCACGTGTGGAACTTGGGAGACAAGGCAAATGAGCATGGAGGGGAAAAAGAGAGAGGGAGGCAAATCAAGAAACAGACTCTTAACTCTAGGAAACACACTGATGGTTCCCAGGGGGGAGGTAGGTGGGAGCGTGGGTGACAGAGGTGATGGGCGTGAAGGAGGGGACTTGTTCTGATGAAGGAGGGGACTTGTTCTGATGAGCACCTGCTGCTGTGTGAAATGCTGAATCGCCGGATTCTACATCTGAAAGGAATACTGCACCGTAGCTTAAATAACTGGAATTTAAATAAAAGCTTGGAGAAACAAGCAAAAAGTGCTTTGGAAGTCTGAATTATATGACACAAGGTAAAATTAATGTTTAATATTGGTGACAAAACTAATGATACATTATCATCTGATCTAGGGGTCAGAATGATTTTTTTTTTCTTGAAAAGACCCAGATCATTAGCTGTTTAGGGTCCATGGGCATGCAGTCTCCATCTCAACTACTTATGTCTTCCCCAGTAACTTGGAAGTATTTGTACAGAGGACACAGACACTAGGAAGTGTGGCTGTGTTTTATTTACGAAAACAGTGGGCTGGATTGGGCTCATGGGCTATAGTTTGCCAATTCTGTATAACCTGTGGGGGGAGATGTCAGTAACTTGTTTTTGACACAAGATTCATGGGATCTGTGTACTGCTTATGTTTCCACAGAGAGAGATTCCTTAATCAAGTCTACTTCATTTACTGCGGACTAAATGTGCATCTGTTCGTCCACCCCCTCCATAAGAAGAAGAAAATGAGTGGGGGAAAGACTCCAAATGGTGATGAGAAACAAGGGGACATGTGCCTAATTTAGACCTAATGAAACCAAATTAAGGTTGTTTTTCTGATTAAAATTAGAAACATTTGATAATGCACACTAGTAATTTGGAGGACAGCTCTCCCTAAGTGTTATTTTTTAACAGCATTGCTTATCATTTGTGAAGGGAAAAGATACATAAAAATTGTTGTCTCAATTAATTAAAATAAATAAG
Source organism: Mellivora capensis (assembly GCA_004024625.1). Lineage (NCBI taxonomy): Eukaryota > Metazoa > Chordata > Mammalia > Carnivora > Mustelidae > Mellivora > Mellivora capensis. The sequence goes on along the minus strand of PISX010013132.1, from coordinate 31,263 downwards.
CTCCTTAAGGAAAAAATGTACTCCTTAGCCTGTGTTGACATATACCGATATTTTGAGTGTTAAACTGAGTTAATTAAATATTGGTTAGTTAGCCAAATTAGTCAAAAATACTGAATCGCTTACTTTTTTTAGTTTTAGTGTGTTTAAGATTTCCACCTTATAAAACTTCAAGTACAGGGGTCCCTGGGTGGCTTAGTGGATTAAGTGTCTGACTCTTGATTTTGGCTCAGGTCATGATCTCAGGGTCATGACATCTAGCCCCACATCGTACTCTGCTCTCAGCAGGGAGTCTGTTGAGAGTCTCTCTCTCCTCCTCTCTCTGCTTGTCCCCCCATCACCACCCTGCTCATTCTTTTTTTTTTTTTTTAAGAATTTTATTTATTTGATAGACAGAGATTACAAGTAGTCAGAGAGGCAGGCAGAGAGAGAGGAGGAAGCAGGCTCCCTGCTGAGCAGAGAGCCTGATGTGGGGCTCGATCCCAGGACCCTGAGACCATGACCTGAGCCGAGGCAGAGGCCTTAACCCACTGAGCCACCCAGGTGCCCCCACTCTGCTCATTCTTGCTCTCTCCTGTTAAAATAAATAAAGAAATAGAAAAAAAAACACCCTCAAGTATAGACTCACAGCTTTTAAACACCTAGCTTTAGGTTGGAATTACCTCCATCTCTACCATTGCTGTTCCTTACATCACACCTGATTTATGTGTTTCTGTGATAAAACCAATTGATGCACTTGGTTGAGAAAATGAAATAATCATTTCACATTCAACATTGTGTACAGTAACAGAAAAACTGAGCTGTAGTAATGATTCTTATAACTAATATGAATGCAATATTTCATATCACTTAATTTTAAAGGAGCTCAACATTCATTTGGATGTAGTATGAAGCTTAACCACCCACCCTACTGCTCAAGCCATGTACAACCAGCCAAGAGATTTTCAACCCTTTAATCCACCCTCTTAAAGAAAGTTCTGAGATACAGCCTATCACTGTTCAGACACACCATGCTGCCTGACCTCTTTATCCCTCTTCCTCTCCTTTGATTATCAAAACCTAAGGATACTTCAATCCAATGCAGATTCTCCCTCTAAGATGTATTCATGGATTACCCAGTCCAAAGTGATCATTTCCTTTCATGAACTCCTGAAACATATACTCTTATCATGGGTCATATTTCACTTAATAGATACTGCCTTTGGGTTTTGGGGTTTTTTAAATGAAAACTAATCTGTGCATTTTTAATGCATACAGTTAATGAATCCAGACATATGTATAGTATTTGGGTCCCATGCAATGATAGCATCATTAAGGTAATAAACATACCCATCACCTCTAAAACTTTCCTTGTGTCTTTGTGTGTGTGCATGTGTGTTAAGAACACTTAACATGTTAACCCTCTTAGCAAAATTTAAAGCACAGTATCATGTTTTTGGCTGTAGGCCAAATGCTGGACAGGAGATCTCTAGGAATTATTCATGGTGCATAACTAAAACTTTACACCCTTTCAACAACAGCTCCCCATTCCCCTCCTCTGCAGTCCCTGAAAACCACCATTCCGTTCTCTGCTCCTATGAGTTTGACTATTTTAGATACCACATATAATTGGAATCATATAGTATTTGTCCTTTTGAGATGAGATTCTTCACTTGGCATAATGTCCTCCAGATCCATCCACCTTGTTGCAAATGGTAAAATTTCCTTCTCTTTTAAGGCTGAATAATGCACCACATTTTCCTTGCCCATTACGTGTTCATGAATATTTGTTTGTTTCCATATTTGGCTATTGTGAATACTCCTCCAGTGAATATGGGAGTGACCTATGGTTTTCAACGACATGGTTTTAATGCTCTTAGAAGGTAGCAACAATTATTTTTAGAGTTGCATTCCTAGCATCTAGCATATTGCCTGTATCTTATGGTCATTTCATCAATAATTATCTTTTGGAAAGGTATCTGGGTGGATGAATGGTCCATTCAAACTAACGAGATTGTGGAGGCCATGACTGTGGGAGTTAAATTTATGCATCAGCGTGACTAGGCTAAGAGGTGCCCAGATAGCTGGTAAAACATTATTTCTGGGTGTGTTTGTGTTTCTAGAAGAGATTAGCATTTGATTCAGTAGCCTGAATAGAGAGATCTGCCCTCTCCAATTTAAGCATGCATCATCCAATCTGTTGAGGCCCTGAATGGAACAAAAAGGTGAAGAAATGGCAAATTCTTCTCTCCTTGAGCTTGAAAACTCCATCTTCTTTATCTGCTCCTGCTCTCAGACATCAGAACTTTTTTTCATGGGCTTTCAGAGTCTGAGACTTACAGTAGCCACTCCTTGGTTCTCAGGCTTTCAGACTCATACTGACATCTATACCATCAGCTCCCCAGATTCTCAGGTCTGTGGACTCAGACTAAGTTATACCGCCCGTATTCCTGGATTCCCGGATCTCCAGCTTACAGAGGACAGGTGTGGGATTTCTCAGCCTCTAAAACCACGTGAGCCATGTTTTGTAATCTATCTATCTATCTATCTATCTATCTTCTATCTATCCTATTTGGTCCTCCAGAGAACCCTAACTACCAGTGACTAAGTTGAGTTTTAGGTTTATTAAATGATAGTGTCATGTTATGATTTTAAATTCTAAAAATGAGTTTAAGACATATATGAGGCATGTTAATTAAAGGAGAATTCCAAATGAAAATTCCAACATTTAGATAATTCGCACTAAAAAAACTAATATTGCAGAACAAGAATTTTTAAAATGCTAATTCTCCTAACACTTTAATTTTATAGAACACTAGAACATTTCCAATGGAAAATCATTAAAGATAATGAAATTACACTCCACAGAGTTTGGCAAGAATAATCATTAAAATTTGTTTAAAAAGTTTAAATCTATGAATGAAAATCAACTGGAGAAGGTAAGCAGCTGTCCATGTAACGTAGGCAAGAAAAGCTGCTCTCAGGGAGGAATGATGGGCAGTGAGAGGGGAAAGTCAGGGAGGAGGGCAGTGAAATCCTCTGTGACCAATGGTTCAGAGTGAACAAGAATCACACTGCCATCTACTTTATTCTCACCTCATCAGGAGTCCAAAATTGTCAACTGCATGAATTTGGTGGGAGAAAGACTGTACTTAGATACACCACATTGTGGTAGAGGATTTTCCTTTTTCAAAGGGCTTATTTTTTAACCAGAAGACATTAATTCAGTTCCTACATTTTCATTTCATTTTACAATTGACCAGAGAGTTTTTGAACATGTTGCCATTTTTGTTCCTTATCAAAATGGATTAGAGAACTGGAAACAAGTTTTATCCTGCACCGAAATAACTTGCCATGCATGGGTTTTGCATTTTGCTGAAGCCTTTCAAAGAACTACAGAATCACATTATGGTCTAACTTATGCCTCAGACGTTTCATATGGCTGTAAACCACCACATTTGCTCAACTACTTACTTGAGTAGAGAGTTCTCCTGTGCTGCACAAATGCACACATAAAAATAAAAGCTAGGAATTACGACATGAATACAAATGTGAGGTTGGCAATCTCACAGATAAGACCACCGAGATCACCTTACACTGGAGACACCTGCTTTGCTATTCAGAGGCTACATGATGAATAGACCAGACATATGCCCTGGTTTCTGAAAAACATCAAAATTAGAATCCTGCAGAGAGAACAGAGACTGGGGTGGGAAATACATGTTTGAGTCCATGGCCATTCTCCATCAAGAAAGAAAGGCAGAGTTTCTTCACAGTGTTATCCTTCCTCAGCAAATGGAAGTACAGGATGGGCCAGAAACAATTGTCCATTGTTTCATTTGCAAGTGGTGGGCGAGCTCTGCTTGGGCACCTTAGTTTAAGATTCTCCATCGTAACATCCTTACCGCCCAAAGAACCAAAAGAGAAGACAGTTAAAACACTGAAAAGGATAACAGAATTGGGAGCAGGCAGGCTGGCACAGCGATAATTAATAATTTAATAATTTAAACACGCTCTCCAAAGCTGAGAGTCTGACAGGAGGCCCGTGCTTCATCGCCACGGAGGCAGGTTTGAGCCAAGGAAGACATTCTGGGAAGTTGACAGACTCCCGCTGGGAAAATTCTGATCAAAAGAATGATTGAGGGGGGTTGCCAAGGGTCAAACTGAAGTCCTTTATTCTTTGTCCTTTAAAAAAAAAATCACCCAATTGGGACATTTTTGTTGGAGTATATGTTAACAATTAAATATTTATAAGTAATATTTATAATATTAAATATGTATTTGCCTAGCTGAATGGAAACTATAATTCTCTCTTAACCTTTGAAAATAGGCTTTTGGGAAGGTTTAAATCATAGGGTGTCACTAATAATTTCTAAGGGTGAGTTCCACAGAAGTGCCAAGGGTGAGTCGGCCTACATTATCATGCCCTCTCCCAGAGCTGGTACAGGGCTTGGTATAGAATATGTCCTCACGTTGAAGAGACACATTCATCTATTTCTGTATGTATTCATGAGATACATTTGTAAAGAAGCTTTAAAGTCGGAAGCAACATTAGATAAAAATAATTTGCTCTAATTCTCCACAGTGTGTAAAACTGAGGGCCAGAGAAGCTGAAGAGGACACTCGTAAAAACTTATGCAATATCAAACATGGATAGAAGGAAAGGGGAAGTTTGAAGTCAGGTTTTCTACCATCAAGCTTAGTGCTCTTTTACTACTTTGTACTTCAAAAGAGGAGGATGTGAGAGCGCCACTTTCTGTACCAAATGCCTATGTGTTAGATTTTCTAAAATGCCCACGATTCTCAAATACGTGATTTCCTTTACTTCTGGGCAGTGGATTTCAGTTTCATGCTGCACCCTAACTCTCCAAAATCAAGGTCAGATGGTGAGGGTCAAAAATTCTTCAGCTTTGCCTGTGGACTTTTGAGTTTCTAGTCCAGACTCTGCCACTGTAAATGACTGTTCTAAGCTGAATCACTTCCTCAGCACTTTTGAAGTCACAGGAAAGGATTCTTATCATCAGTGTCACTATCAGAGTGCCAGGGGTATTCATTTGTGGTTTTAGAGGATGAGTTTTGTATTTTATTTTATCCATTCATTCATTCGTTCATTCATTCACCTTTTCTTGTATATCTAAACTAGATGTCGTAAGAGAGGCAGATATAAAACAAATACAAATAAATGCAATACAAATAAAAAATTATAATCAAGTGAGAGAAGAAGACTTTACAGTCCAGTGAGAGTTTCAAGGAGGCAGTGCCCCCAAAGAGCCAGGATTCTTAGTATGAAGAACTCATGGGAAGGTAGCCAGAGAGCACATATGGCTGACAATAAGGATAATCGGGTACACGGCGGTTACGGCGTCTCAGAGCAATCCCACGAGGTAGACAAGATGAACATAACAGACACATCTCATCCTGCAGGGGGACTGCACCCTGTCCACACTGGCTTGAAGAGGATTGAGCGCAGGAGCAGGGATTAGGGCTGGTATAGTAGGAGGGGCCAGATGGTGCAGGATCTCATATAGCATGCCAAGAAATTAGATTTTCTTCCCTCTAGCAGTCAACATAAAACTACTGAATGCGGTAGCATGGTCCTAGAGAACTCATTCTGGCAACTGCTTGGAAGTTAAGATAGGGCAGGAACAAGTAGATAAAAAAAAAATCAGGCCAAGTATTTCACCAAAATATGCTGCCCCAACAAGATCAGAAGCACCCTGATGCCAGGGCTTGTGTCATACTCAACTTAAGGTACCAAACAGCTGGCATACAGTAGGTGGTCATTAAATATTTTATTAAAGGAATGAACACAGAATTGTATTTTGGATGACTCTCTACAAGGAATACATTCCTTAATTAGGTCACACAGGCTGAAAATTTTCGTAGTTTTTTTTTTCTGAAATATAAGTTAGACTTTTAATCATTATAAAGAAAAAAAAACAAGGGCCAAAATGAAAACAAAAAGTGGATTTCTTTATTATTATTTTTTAAAGGTATTTATTTATTTTAGAGAGAGAGCGTGCATGCGCACACAAACATGCAAACAGGGGGAGGGGTAGAAGAAGAGGGAAAGAAAGAATCCTGAGCAGACTCCCCGCTGAGCACAGAGCCCAACCTGGAGCTCGACCTCAGGACCTTGAGATCATGAAGAGTCAGACATCACCTGACTGAGCCACCCAACATCCCTGGATTTATTTTTCTAAGGAAGCAAAACTGTTAGCAACAGTCCCTGAGATATGGTACATGAGAGGAGGTGATCAATTTCTCCCAGTGAGGAAAGGGGCAACTAACTGGTTTGACTCAGACATGAAGGACAGTCTTAGAAAGACTTAAATGACCCAGATACTTAGACAAAGAACATGGTCAATTGCCTGACTCCAAGGGAGAGGGTGCATGAGGGCTTTGCTCTCATGATGATCACAGGAGAACAGTCATTGCTCCTGCTACTCTGCCCATCAAGACGGCCTACAGGGGCTCAGGCACCATCAGTTTCCAGGCTAGCTACCCTCTGTGCTCCAGAGGTGTCATCAAAGGGGCTGTGGCCCATCAGCTGCTTAGAGACAGGTGTGGGAAGCTCTAACTCTTTGTTTTTCAAACCAGAGCCTACCCAGTGCTTGGAGAGAAGGAACTTACAGGGACGGGAAATGAACACTAATAGAAATTGCTCATTCCTGAATGTTAATCACGTCCAAGGCACTGTGCTTACCACTTTATAGGCATTACCTCATCTGAGCCTCAAAAAACTCCTTAGGAGGTAGGGACCATTTTCATCCCCAGTTTATAAATGGGGCAACTGAAGCGGAGCGAAGTTAAGTAATTTGCCTAAGATCACACAGCTAGGAAGTAGCAGAACTAACAATTGAATCCAAGCCCAGCGATCTGCTCCAGAAGCCTACCCTCATTAACCATGATTAGAGACTGGAGTTAGGAAATAATAATGACACCCTTCACCTTGATAGAACTTAAGTACTTGCTTTGAGTCTCACTCCTTTTTTTTTTTAAAGATTTTATTTATTTATTTGACAGAGATCACAAGTAGGCAAGAGAGGCAGGCAGGGAGAGAGAGGAGGAAGCAGGCTCTCCACGGAGCAGAGAGCCCGATGCGGGGCTCAATCCCAGGACCCCGGGATCATGACCTGAGCCGAAAGCAGAGGCCTTAACCCACTGAGCCACCCAGGCATCCTGAGTCTCACTCCTTCTGTTGAAACCAGAGGTACCCTCGTGAGGTGGGTAAGGTATGGATTACGGTCACTCTTTGACAAGTGAGGGGACCTGTGGTAGACAACATGGGATACACTGGAAGAGAGCTAACAAAAATTTGGGTTCAAATCACAGTTGTGTTACTCCCTGGCGATATGATTGTGAAAAAAACTGCTTAGCACCCTCATCCCCTTTATAAAGATTTTATTTATTTATTTATTTATTTATTTATTTATTTGGGATAGAGAGGGAGGGAGCACATGAGCCGGGCAAGGGGCAGAGGGGGAGGGAGAGAATCTCAAGCAGACTCTGTGCTGAGCATGGAACCCACTGCATGACTTGATCTCACAATGCTGAGGTCAGGACCTGAGCTGAAACCGAGAGTTGGACGCGTAACCAAGTGACTCACCCAGGTGCCCTCTGCTTGGCTTCTTCTGAGCCTTGGTTTCCTTATTTACAAAATGGAAATATTACAGTGTCTATCTCACAGAGTGACTAAGAAGATTAAATGTGACAGTGTATGTGCAAACCAAAAACACTTGCAACATACGGACTCCAAAATAAATGCTAGAGAGTAGTAGTATTGCTCCCTAAAACTAGTGGGTAGTTAAATGTAGAGTCAAATTATTTCAGTTCAATGCCAACCAATGAAATTTATTCCAGCTGATTATTGGGTATCCAGCTGGTGACAGTGTTCTAGGTCCATGTATCCTGATTCCTCAGTCCTGTGGGTTCCTCAGCACGCTTGGTTTTCTCCATCACTGGAACCCATGGGCTTGTGTTGAGGTAAGCGGCTCTTGACATGAACACGTTATGTATCCCAGGGCGGGGCACACTTACTGTTCTCCAAATATACTTCTTCCTTCTTGTTGCTTCTCTCCACCACTCTTCTCTTCTGGAAAAATATGGAACCTCCCACCCTTTCTCTGTCTTGTTGTCTTTGGAATCTATGTCTCAGGGCACCATTAGCAGCACTCAGGAGGCTGCGGGGCATGGCCATGTCCATACCCCTTAAAACAAGAAAGGGGTTAACCTCATAATTTTCATCTCAAGGGCAACAGTGTTTGAAAGCTCCATGATAAAAAAAGCTGCAAGATGGTAATCCATGTAAGAATGGGAGTGGACTCCAACCAAGACGCAAGTCACAGCCAGCACTCTGCCTGATGTGAATGATGAAATACAACATTTAAAAACCAATGTCTATTAAAAAACAAAACAACAACAACAACAAAAAAAACCTCAGTGTCTATAAAGAACATTGGTTATGGGGAACCTGGGTGGTTTAGTCGGTTAAGTGTCTGCCTTTGGCTCAGGTCATGATCAAGCCCCATGTTGGGTTACTTGCTCAGCAAAGAGTCTGCTTCACCCTCTCCCTCTGCCTGCTGCTCCTCCTGCTTGCTCTCTCTCACTCTGTGTCAAATAAATAAAATCTTAAAACAACAACAACAACAATAACAAAAATATCATAGGATCCATAAGGAGCTCTCTCTCTGGGCCTCCTTCTGGCTAAAAGGCTTCTACTTGTGTGCTCAGGTTCACACAAATTTATTTAAGATGCATTATTCATAAAGGGTACATAGCACCACCCCTGGATAACTGTTTACTCCCCACCAGCTCAGGACTAGATGGACTAGCTACCTCTTAGGAGATGAACACTCTTGAAATCTGCCACAATCAAGATGGTTGCCTGACTACTCAGCTCTGCATTCTCCTATCCCCTTGGTTGTCCCCATCAGATACCTGCAAAAATATGCATTCCTGGACGGGGAAAGTTCTTACCTCCCTGCGTGTAGTTTCAGAGTCTAAAATCATGACAGCATCTCCGAACCGGGCACATTTTCATCCACCACCTTTATGCCAGGATGCAGGAACTAAGTTTCCCTGACTCTGTTTATTGCATTAAAAAAAAAAAAAGATGAGAGAGGAGATTCAAAAGGTGGGCATCAATTCAGCAGTTCTCCTAAGTACTTTTGCTTGAGCTGACACGAGCCCGAAAACTATCTCTCTGGAATCCGTGAGGTTGACCAGATTATTTGTCTTCCGATGCCCGATAATGACATAACAGTCAATTTAGAGGTGATTTATGGTGCTCCTGGCAGGACTGATGAGGAATAGCTGCACAATAGGGGTTATTTGGGGGAAGGCATTCCTCGTGCTTGCACCTGCCCCAAATATCCTTTTCTTAGCACACTTTGATGACTTTTTTTTCCCCCAGTATGACAATACCAGTCCCTTTAAAACAATCTGTCAAACTAAGCTGGAAGACAAAGATAACTTCATGCCCTGAAAAACTTTATGTTCTGGCTCAGCTAACAGCCATAACTACTCATGGGTGCCCTGACACTGGGAGTTTTCCACCTGATCCTTATACTTCAACCTAGACACAGCCTCCATCCTCATTTGCTGGTCAAATGCGTAGAAAGCAACTGGTACCAATGAGAAGGTCATATTAGCTTCTGTTGATCAATGTTTATTTAAGGAGCTCAGCACAGTGCCCATCTATATTATTTCTTACAGTAACTGTCAATGGTGGATTTTCTTATCCCCAATTTACCCATTTCCTCATCTGTAAAATAATCTACATCATAACAGTAGTACGAGCAGAAATAGCAATACCAATTAAAATAGTAACGAGGGCTGTCTTTTACAAAGGGCTTACAGGGAGGCAGGTGCTGTGAGAAGCCTCTTACTTCTCATTCTATTATTTCCAACAACCCCGAGGTAGGGATATTTATTGAGATCTTCATTTTTCCGACAAGGAAATTAAAAGGGGGAGAAGTCAACGGTCGTGCTGCAGGGCACATAGCTAGTAAGTGGCAGAAAGGACCTAAACGCAGGTCTGAGAGATCCCCTGCCCCTCTAAAACCAGACACTGGTTTGCCTAGAGGGCTCCAGAGAAAAACCCCCAACCGCAGTGTAACAGACAAATGGTACGGAAGTGGACACCTCATTAAATGTGCATATAGTTACTTAAAAAGACGAAAACTGCTTAATTGTTTACAGCCTCTTTGGCTATGTGTTTTATTTGAATAAATCCACTGAACTCTCAGGAATCCCACCATGAAGCTGAGAGCCCTGACCCTTTTAATACCCCCATGGTCCGCACCTGGGTTCAGGGCAATCTGACCTTCATCAAACGGCAGGGACTAGCACCAGGGATGTGCCCCAATGTTACACAGTATGTGCTGATTTTGCCTCTTGAAATGATTTTTATCAGCCCAAGTAGACAAGGGCAGAATAAGAGGAGACAGGATATTTTTCTCTCGCCGATTTGAACTGCTTTCCTTTATGTTTACCACTTATGGATTGCTTACTAATTGCCAGCCACCATACTTAGAAACACTCTGGATACATTATGTCAATCCTCAAAACAGCTCTAGGAGACAGAATCCCTTACTACGCCCACCTTTGCTTGTCATTCTGGACCCTCACCTGTTTTCTAAGGTTTTTCAAGGGTTACAGAGGGAAACCTTTAAAAATTATATCACTGTGTGAATGGAGCACATGGACTCTTTCTTGCTCTCAGCCTCCCAGGTGGGTTGTGGCTCTCTAAGGGGGTTTACTGAGCAATGGCTGGTAGGGAATATAATTACATAAGAAGCAACACTTTCAGCCAGATTCATCTTTTGACAGGTTCCCAAGCCAACAGTTGTTTTCACTGAATTAAGTCACTTAGAAAATACTTGAAAACTGAATTTAGTCGATCTTCTGGGGGTATGTCCCTACTCTCCACCCTTACTGATGTAGCCTGATCAATTTTCCCGAGTGCGGTAAGCACTGTGGTGTCATGAACCCTAACTTCAATCTTACTTTAGTCAACAGAAGCTTCTTGACCCACTCGTGCTGATTCTGTTTTCTCATGTGTGAATGGGATTATCCGTCATTCTAACAGACACTTTTGAGCACTGATTATGTCCTGTATACTTTTCAATGTGTTTTACATTTGTTATCTCATCTAATTAAAAGTCACAACAATCTTGGGGCGCCTGGGTGGCTCAGTTGGTTGGATGTCTGACCTTTGGTTTTGACTCCAGTCATGATCTCATGGGCCATGGGACTGAGCCCTGCATCTGGCTCTGCGCTCAGCGGGGAGTCTGCTTGAAGATTCTCTCCATTCGCCCCTCCCCCTACCTGCAGCTCCTTCTCTCTCTCTCTCAATTTCTCTAAAATAAATAAATATTTAAAAAAAATAAAAATAAATGTACAACAACCTGATGATGGGAAACTATTAGTGCTCCTGTTTTATAAATGAAGGGACAAAGACTTGGTGTTCACAGAGCTAAGGAAGGATAGTGTTGGGATTCAGAACCTAGTGGACCCCGTTGTCCATTAACACTGGGGTTCTCCAACCCGAGTGAATGTCAGAATCACCGAGACTGCCGATGTCCCGGAGACAGTACGTTGGCTCTGCCCGCAGGGTCAGGACTGCAAGTATGATGACTGCAATTAAGTTAAGAGTGTGCACGTAGGACAGCAGTTTACCAGAATCACAAAAATAAACATGCATTCAATTTGAAAGGCAGACAGGCTAGTAATTAAAGTTACGTGTGGCCTGATGCACGAACACAGATGTCTCTAAATGAGTGATTCTCATACTACATCTTACCTGTAAACTTGGGCTGAAATACATATTCATGCATCTGTTTATTTCGAACCAAAGTAGCAAATTTGGCCTATGCCCAGTGGCCTCACATTCAGAGAAGGCTTATTTTTGCCTTAAGGAAGAAATATGATTTTTGACACTAAGCTTCACTACTAATACTGGGGCTATTTATCTAAATCTATTGAGATATCCTTTAAAGTGAGAGAGGGCTAGTGACACTTCACATGTGAATCAAGAGCACCTAGATGCATTTCTATAAGGGTCACCATCCCACCTGCAGCCCAGACAGTGGACCCTTAACAAACAGAGGGCCCACAGCTGTGAATACTGATCATACTCACATTAATGCTGGCTCCCGTGTACCCAGTCCTACGTCTTCTGTGGCAAGTACTGTCTTGAACTCTTCTCGTCTAATCCTAACCACAAGAGATAGTTACTGTGACGGCTGATTCCCATTTTTACAGATTAGAAAACTGAGGCAGATAGAGGCTGACAGACAGCTAATAAACGGTGGACTTAGAATCTCTCCTAGGTGTTGAAACTCTAGAATTCACGATTTTAACCCCTTCACTAACTTTCATCTGCATTAGCACTGGTTACATCTTAATGAGAAATGGCCCATAGATCATGAATTAACAACAACACTGGTAGTTAACATGCACTGTGCCTATTTTATATCCTCCCTCCCAATGTCCCAGGCCTTTTTCAATTAATACTTTATCAGTTTATGTCTATATTTTACAGATGAGGTATCTAAGGTTTTTGGAGTTTAAATAGCTAGAAAGTAGCAGAGCTGGCACTCACCCCAGGCCTGGTTCATGTAAAAAAAATAATACATACTATTAATTTAACTCCCATGGTCATCCAACGTGGGGCAGCATTCCTGCCTTCTCTACACAGGCACTGGACATTGGAAATAGGCAACATATAAACCCCACATTTTTGCTTCTTTCCCCAGATAAAAGCACTTTAGAAAACATTTTTTGTTTTTTTTTTTCCATCTCAATGGCTATAAACAACATTGGTTAGCTCAGTGACCATTGGCTTGGTATTAATAAGCAGGGGCATTTTTGCATTGCATAGTATATACAGAAACTTGCTCTCTTGGAATTAGGTAGCATTTGTGAAATGTCCAAACAGGCCATGCCCAAATGAAGAGAACTAAAAGGTTTTGTTTTTTTTTTTCCTTTTTTCTTTTTTTTCTATTGTCTTTTTTTTTAAATTAACATAAAATGTGTTATTTGCCCCAGGGGTATAGATCTGTGAACCATCAGGCTTACACATTTCATAGCACTCACCACAGCACATACCCTCCCCCTCAAAAAGATTTCTTACTCTTCTCTGCTTCCAAAGTAAGATAACTCCCAACACTTTGGGGGTGTCCCCAGGCCTCTTCTTTGACTTCCCCAGTGGCATGCAGTCTAGTACGTAGGTGTTAACCAGACCCCTCCCCTAACCCTCCTACCACTACTGATTGGATAAGAAAAGACAACTGACACAAGGTGGGCCAATCAGGGCTCTCTCCTGAAGTTCTGAATTGCCTCTATGGTAGAACAGAAAATTGAAAAACTAAAAGGTTATCATGTGACCATGTTATCCATTCATACAGAGTGGAGGGAAAAGCCACTCAACAGAGAGAGAAGAAGTGGATGTACAAAATGAAGTAAAAAGAAGAGAACTTGGGGCCCTAGAAGAAGAGCAAGATGGCTGCCCACCTCTTGGTTCCAGCTCCTCGCTCTGCCTAAAGTGCATTCCCAGCCTTGAGAGACACTTCGGTGTCCTCATGCTAAAGGCCCTCACCCCTCCTTTTGAAAACTTAATCTAGTTTAGGTGGGTTTATATTACTTAAAACTGAAAGGCCCTTGACTTGGTGACAATTTAAACAAACTTATGGGCAATTAGCTCTGAATTAAAGCAAGCAGAATTCCCCAATGGTTGTTGGAAGGGAAAACAGTTTCATTGCCTGTTTTCTGATTTAAAAGGATCTTCTTGAGATTGCAATACCTCGTTCTTTAGCACAAGAAGTTGAATCAAGGGGCGCCTGGGTGGCTCAGTGGGTTAAAGCCTCTGCCTTCGGCTCAGGTCATGATCCCAGAGTCCTGGGATCGAGTCCCACATCAGGCTCTCTGCTCAGCGGGAGCCTGCTTCCTCCTCTCTCTCTGCCTGCTTCTCTGCCTACTAGTGATCTCTGTCAAATAAATAAATAAATAAAATCTTTAAAAAAAAAAAAAGAAGTTGAATCAAGGTTCCAGGTTGGGGTCCCCAGAGCTAAACTCTGAGACAAGGCTCTGAGTGGGAGTAGTTCCCTTGGGAGATGATTTCAGGAAGCACCAGGAGTGGAGGAGGGAAGAAGGGTATGCTATTAATCTGTGATTGTCATGGGGGAAGTGAGGCTTAATTTCTTTGAGGAAGTCTGGGGGGTTATCTCAGACCATGTGTCGCAGAGCTATTGCCCTGTGAGGGCACAGAGTTGGGGTAAAGATCAGCAGCTCCCACCAGAAACTGGCTGAGGGTAACTGGGAGGAAAGGTACGTTTCCAGCCTGCTGTGTAGTGTCCACCCTGCTTTGGTGATGAGGGAAACCCCTCAGGGGAAGCAAGGCAGGTACAGGGAATGGAGGGCCTGGACGTACATGGTGAAATGTTAAAAGCACATGGATATGTGTGGGACAACCCCAACTTCTGCTGCTGCCTCATGGAGAGAAATTAAACAGATAGGAAAGACGTGAAAACATATACTCAATGAGAACTTTTTCTATTTACTGGAAGGAAGTGATTTAGGGTTGGTTAAAATTTAAAACACTACTCAGCATTTTGTTCCTCTCTAATTTTTTTGTTCTCAGAGAGTCCTTTTTTCTATTAACAGGTGGTACTAAGCTAGAGATGTGGGCTGTGGGGTCTTGTGGATCAATCAAATGGAGCCAGATAAAAATATTTTTGACTCACAGCTAGAACTGGAGGAAATAATTCTAAGTACAGGTTTTCCCTGCTGTCTGGAAGTAGCATGTTCTTATGAAAACTTACATAAGCAGAAAGGGGATAAAACAAAGGAACAATTACCATTAATTTATATGGAAACATTTTTGAGCATTCCCAGACTCAAACCATAACCTCTCTTATGCTTGTCTGCTACCTGAGTACCTATCTCGTTAACAGATGCACAAAATAAATCCAGATAAAGCACAGATGCTCACAGACACAGTTCAAAGCCTGGCAGCTTGATGCTGAGGTGCTCAGGGTAGTTCCTGGAGAAAGGAGCTTGGCGGGGCCACTCTCTGTGTGGGGTGAGCACGGGTTCCCTTACAGCTCGCTATAGAACAAAGGCTCAGCACTATTTTTGCTTTTCACCATTTTCCCTAAAAGCCCGAATCCTCTTTGGATTGCCTTCAGTTAGCCCAAACAAGTACTGATTTAGGTCTTTTGTAAAGTGCAAAGGTAGACTGCGAACTTCAAAAAAAGTGCCCGTATTCCCCTATAGTCACCTCCTCTTTTGGGCTGCAGAGTGGAAGAAAGGGGACCAGCTGAAGAATCCCTCACTCAGAGTGGCAACGTATTTACTCCGAAGGGCCACAGACCAGGCTGCAGCTCCTGGTAGCCTTTGGATATATTCTGAGTTGTAGGGGGTGTACGAGGTCTGTGGGAGAAGCCAATGGTTGAAAGCCCAGGGAATGGCAAATTTTCTTTCTTAACCACCCCCTTAAGGAAACACTGGAAGCAATCTTGTTACTTGGAACTTACAGAGCCTAAATAAGCAGGGGAGAGGGGGGTATGCAGGGCTCTGCAACCATCCCAGAGAACAGGAGTGGAGGCTCACATGACTTCTATCTGCTGTGTGGAGCTTGGGTCAGAAATAGGTATCATTCAGTGGGCACCTGGCCACTTGGAATTGCCATTATGCCCTCTCTTCTAAGCAGCTTCTCCTTGCTTTTCTCTGCTGCTCCTTATGTCCCCACCTCCTTTCAAACTCTCTAAGCCCCTCCATCTGGATCCTCTAGCCTCCCCACCCCAACTTCTGGCTTCTGGTGATTCTTTTCATGCCCACCAGCATCTGACCCGAATGTCATTCTGCATGGGGGCTTCCCTATGTACGTGCCTAGCCCCTCTGCTTGTTCACAACTAGTTTGGGTAAGGGATGGAGATAAACAAAGATAAAAGGGAATAAACAACACATTGTTTTTTATCCATATTTCTCGTTATCTGTGCTTCAGTCGTCCACAATAATAGCATGGTGGGCAAACATGGATCTGGAGCCAGACTGCCCGGATTCACACCTCACTCTGCCCATAATGCAGGGAGAGGGGCAGGGGTGCCTGCTGTGTCACCTACCTGGGCCCCAGCGTCTGGCACAGTTAGTGCACAACAAATATTTGCTGAATGGATGAAAGAACAAATAATAGAATAAATACATGTCCCCTAAATGTTGAGCGTTCAAGGAACAGGTCCATCTGTAATGTCTGTGGGGCCTGGAACAGGAGAGCTAATGGAGCCCCAGCATGGCTCCGTCCCCAAACCATAAAGGAATCTTGCATCAACATGTGTAGACACCCAGCGTGTATATGCAAGCTCTGTTCTCCTCTGCAGGGAACAGTGACCACTAGAGCACCAGTGAGGCTTGGGTATTGTGGGCTTGGGAAAGAAATGTGGAGAAGAGTACCAAGCAGGGGTCAGGCAGTGGTCCTGAGGCCATTTGGGCAGAAGATGTGGGGTCCCAAGTACTCAGAAGTGACATGAGTACCCAATGTGCACATCCCTCCACCTTGTATATTCCCTTCTTATGCAGAGGACACACCCGGGGAAAGTCCACTGCATTCACTCTCTGAACCGCTACCAGGCTGCACACTTGCAATTCACAGATTTTGCTGTATATGTTATACTTTGATAAACTTTAATGAAAGATAAAGAGGTATATAGATAGTAAAGCAGATTATAAACATTAACGATCACTGAACTCAGCAGTTAATGTCAGTGCGTATCTTCTATTATTCTCCCAATTTTTCTGTGTGCTTGAATTTTTAAATAAGAACAAGTTGGAAAAATTATCACGGTGGCAAATAGTCTAAAGACAAGGTCTGTGATATTATAATACCTCCTAACCAGGAGTAGACCTAGGCAAGGGAGTATGATCACTGCCAGGGCATTTAGATCCTTGTGAATAAGTGAAAGGCTTGGTTCCTGTGTATTAGTCCATGGATTCACAGCTTCACAGGTCAACTTGTAAGGAGTAGGAAAAGTCATGCCTTCTGTCAGGTACGCCAGTCCATGCCAGGGCACTTTAGCATTGTGAACTAACTACATCGTCATGAATAGCCTGTCTGGAGAAGGAGTAGATGAGAAGTTTCTAAGGTAAAGAGATGGAAAAGGAAATTCCCAGGCAAAGGAATCAGGATGGACTAAGGTCCTGAGGTAGGACTGAGCATGATCAGGGACTGACAGGGGTCCACTATAGCCTGGGTACAGAGAACTTGCAAGGGCTTGGTGTGACCTAAGGCTGGGAAGATAGGCAGGGAAGAGAAGATTTCTGACATGGAAGTATAACAGCTACCCAGGAGTAGTAGACATGTTGAAAAACTGGGTTCTGCCAGTGGCTAACTATGATGTCTAAACCTCACCTTCCTCATCTGTAAAATGGGAAGACTCTAACATGAGAGGATTAAATGAGCTCTGGAGCATAAATACACGGAACACAACATTTAGTAAGTGCTCACGGCATTTCTTCTTGTTGTATTCCCCCTTCTCTCTTCTAGCACTTACCCATTCACCGCCATCATCATTGTTGTCATGGCAGCTAAAAAGCCCAGACAACGTGGCAGGTACTCATCTAAGCACTTCATATGTATTAACTCATTCAATCCTCACAACAAACTTCTATGCTATAGGTACTACCTTGTCCCCATTTCACAGTGCAGGAAACTGAGGCTTGTTAAGTGATGTGGCCAAGATCGCACAGACAGTGGCTGAGCCAGGAAGTATTGATTCCTTCACAAATAGGCAAGAAGGAAGGATGTACACATGTAGAAGCCTGGATACCTGCAAACTGTTCCTTCTCCATCACACCAGCTCTGAGGAACAGCCCCACGTTACTTTGTCATGAACACTTTTCTGTGCATAAACCCCAGGGGCTAAGATGCTACTTTGGATCTCTTCTTATCCATCCCAACAATTTTCTCAACCTTGAAGCTAACCTGAGCTGGAAGAAAAATGACATCAGCTTTTTGGAACGGGAGCATGGATTTTGAACCATGACTTCCCCTGGGTGTTAGCGGTGCAAAGTCTGGGGGAAATGTTGATCAGTCATGGGCTCCATGGGGCTGTGAGATTAGTCTGGCATTTCAAAAAGTGAACCAATCCACGCCACCCTGCCCCCCACTGATTTTGTTTTTCATTTTGAAGGAGCCATGCAATATATCTCACTGCTTGAGCCCAAATGAGACTGATCTGTTTTCATAATTCTTGGCCAGTTCAGTCAGGGACCAGTGGGAAGAAAGAAACATCACTGGCTAATTGAACAGGGGTATTTTAATATAAAGAACTGCAAACTAGAAGAAGGTGGTTGACTATGAAAAAGGGTAAAAGAGATACTCAGGTGACCGGAAACCACGAGTGAAAGAACAGCTTCTCCCTCCAGGCTGAAGAAGAGTGAGTTTGAGGACCAAGGATCCAAATCTCTTCCCACAAGGCAGGGCTCAGACCTCTGAAGAGGGCACAGCTACCACAGAGCACGGAGCTAACTTCTGGCAAAGAGACTTGCACTGGTCTCTAAAAGTGGTCTGCCATTGTCACATTTGGGCCAGCAGTGGTGAGCATGGCCCGAGGGTCTCATAGGGAGCTGGCCCCTACAGGTGATTCAACCTCCACACTGAATACTGAAGAGGAGACTGACCCCTGAAGGGCAGCAGCTTCCTGCCCCTAGAGCCTTGCAGGATCGTTCCAGTGCCCTCTTGGCAAAAACTAACATTCAGTCAGCCAGCCAAGGGTCAGTACTGGTAAGTCAGAGCAGTGCAAAAAAAGGAGAATTTGGAGCTGAGAGAAAATAAATTGGTAACCAGGATGTGGGTTCTTATGAAACAGAAGATGGGTGTTGGTGCTAGCATACCATTATACTTAATCCTTTTGAGAACATCAATATCTGGTTCAATCTCTTTGAAGGTAATAAAGGAGCCCAACAGTTACATAGAGGGTGTGTGCTAATTTCTTCCTCTGGCACCACTGCATTTAAATCTTACAGCTGTGTGTGTGTGTGTGTGTGTGTGTGTGTGTAACTGATGCACTAGGGAGGTGCCCTGTCAATTCCATGAAGGAAAGACTTTGTTTCATTCATCATTATATCTGTAGGTATTGTACAGCCCTCTGTATACAGAAGACACTCCACAAATATTTATTATATGGATGAGTGAGTGAATGAATGCCTGGCCTATCCTTGGTATATCCTGTGCTATACCCTTGAGTAACTAAAGGTGGCTACACCCACCCCAGTTTGAAAATCAATGGAGGAATGAAGTGTTGGCAGATTGTGTAGAGTAGGACACTTAAGGCTTCACAGGCCAGGGCATACTACGTGAAAATGGCTGCCCAACTTCCCTTAGCCAGACTGCAAACATAACTGGCCTAGCCTATCCAAGCACCTCCTAGATCATGGCTCATGGGTACTCTTCCCCAACCCTTCTCATAGCTGGTTTTGTTTTGTTTTTTCCTCATCTTTGAATAAAAGACCTTCTCCGACCACCTTATCAAAAGTGGTCTCGTCACCTCATCCCTTTGCTGCCCATTAGAGTTACCTGGGGACCTTTTAAAAATCTAAATTACAATAAAATCCCAAGAGGGTTTAACAGTGTGTCTCTAAGCATATATATGTATATATATGGAGAGAGAGAGGGAGAGAGAACAGAATTGACAGTGCAGGAGTAAACTGTGACATGTATGCTCAATTGATTTTAGACAAAGGTAGAAAGATAAGCCAATGGGGAAAGGATATTTTTTCAACAAATCTTGCAGGGATAACTAGACATCAATATGCAAAAAAGATGAATTTAGAGTCTTACCTCACACCATATATCAAAACTAACTCAAATGGATCACAAACTTAAATGCAAGAGGACTACAGAAATTTTAGAAGAAAATTTTTGTAATCTTGGGTTAGGCAAAGACTTTTTAGATATGACACCAAGTATCAATTTATTTTAAAAAATTGACAATGTATTTAAAAATTGACAAACTAGACTTCACTAAAATTAAAAATTTTTGTGCTTCAAAAGTTAAGAAAAATGAAAAGACAAAGCACTGACTGGGAAGAAGTATTTTCAGTATTTTCAGCAGTATATATCTGATACAGGACTTATGTCTAGAATACATAAAGACTTCATATATCCCAGTAAGAAGAGGACAAAGACCCAGTTAAAAATGGGCAAAAGATAGAAATAGACATTTTGCCAAATAAGATACATAAATGTCTAACAAGCAATTGAAAAGATGTTCAACATCATTAGGCACTGGGAAAATACAACTCAAAACCACAATGTGATACCACTTCACACCCATGGTAATGGCCACAATCACAGAGACAATAACAAGGATTGGTGTGGATGTAGAGAAACCAGAATCTTCATAGATTGCTGGTGGGAATGTAAAATAGTATAGACACTGTGGAAAATAATTTCTGAAAGGGGTTGGAATGAGGTTCCTCAAAATGTGGCATGTGGATAACTTTAAGCTGAAATTAACCAAGGCCCAAAAGACTCAGAAAGAACATTTTTACCTTCCCCTTCACTGCCTAAAAGAATTTCAAAAAGGGTCTGGTCCAGGAAAATAGCTATCACCAGAGATAACTACAAAGAGTAGGGCTGGGTGTGGTATACTGGGGGAAGCTCTACAGAGCCTGGAGATCAAATTCCTCTCTGTGTCCCACTGTCTCTGCATGGCATGACAAACATCTGTTTTTTCAAACATCTGTTCTTCCTATCTTCCTATACACTGTCTTCCTCCCCTTTGAAGTTCCAGACCTCCACCCCCTTCTCCTTAGCCCAGGCTGCTTATAAAACCCCAGTTGCCTTTCTGTGGGTCTCATACTCTTATGGGGCTCCCATATGCGTGCAATTTAATTCATTTTCCTCTTGTTAATCTGTCTTTTGTCAATTTAATTTATATGACCTGCCAAAAGAAACTAAAAGGGTAAAGAAGAAATTTTCCTCATCTAAAGTTTGGTAGTTCCTTAAAAAGCTAAACATAGAGTTACCATACGATCTAGCAAATGAACTCTTAGGTGTGCCTGAAGAAATAAAAATATATGTCCATGTAGTGAACATTTAAAAAACAACACTATTTACTAAAAACTGGAGACCATTCCAATGTCAGTCAACTGGTAAATGGATAGGTGACATATAATATTTCCATACAATAGAACCAATTAAACAACAAAAAAGAATGAAGTACCACTGCATGTACAACATAGATGAGCCTTAAAAATATGATGCTAACTGAAAAAGGCCAATGATTGAGTGATTTCATTTATATGAAATGTCCAGGAAAGAGAAATCTATAGAGAAAAAAGGAGAACAGTGGTTGCCTAGGGGCAGAGGGTGGGAACAAGGATTGACTGCCAATGAATACAATGGATGTTTTGGGATGATGGAAAGTGTTCTAAAATGGGATTGCAGCGATGGTGGCAAGAATGTGGATATACTAAAGATCATTTAGTTGTACTTAAAATGTAGAATAAAATGGATGAATTTTATGATATATAAAATTTCCCCTCAATAAAGCTATTTTTAAAAAAAATTCTCAATATCCAGGGCCCTCTCAGTAAAATTAAATAATAATTACTGATTGCACTACTGGGTATTTATCCTAAAGATACAAATGTAGTGATCTGAAGGGGCCCATGCACCTGAATGTTTATACCAGAAATGTCCACAATAGGTAAATCTTGGAAAGAACCTAGATGTCCATCAACAGATGAATAGATAAAGAAGATGTGGTATAGATACACAATGGAATACTATGCAACCATCAAAAAACCGAAATCCTGACATTTGCAATGACATGGATAGATATTATGCTGAGTGAAATAAGTCAATCAGAGAGAGAGAATTATCATATAATCTCTCTGATATGAGGAATTTGAGAAACAAAACAGAGGATCATAGGGGAAAGGAGGGAAAAAATGAAATGGGATGGGGCTGGGGAGAAGGACAATCATAAGAGACTGTTAATCTCAGGAAACAAACTGAGGGTTGCTGGAGTGGAGAGGGATGGGAGGGATGGGGTTGTTGGGTGCTGGATATTGGGGAGCGTATGTGCTATGATGAGTGTTGTGAATTATGTAAGACTGATGAATCACAGACCTGTACACCTGAAACAAATAATACATTATATGTTAATAAAAAAAAAAAAGAAAGAAAAGAAAATCGCTGGAGTGAGATGAGGCATTTTTTCAACTTCCTCAAGGAACTCTGGTGTGTGGATAGGGTTGAGAACCAGCAGGCTGTGGGCTATCATCATGCTACTCAAAGTGCAGTTTGAAGATCAGCAGCATCACTATCATCTGGATGTTCGTTAGAAACATTGACTCTCAGGCCCCTCTCCAGACCTAATACAGGACCTGCATTTAAAGAAGATCCCCACATGATGTAGATGCCCATTGAATTCTAAGAGTCACTACTCTGTTACAATGTATTTATCATGCTCTTTAATTATTTCTTTTACATATTTCTTTACTTCTTTACTGTCTACCACCAGGACAGTTGGTACAAGTTCACATTGAATGCAGTGTGGACAGAGCTTTAATTAAAATTCAGAGAAAGCAGAATCCCTGTCTGTCTTGTTACTTCTCCATTACAAGCAGAATTCCTACCACACAGCTGATACTAAATTAGACAGTTGTGGAATGAGTAAATAACTGTCAGCCTCTACCTCATTCCCTTTTCTACTACTGGACTCCTACTGATATTCAAGACTTAGATGAAAGACTAGGTCTCCAGGAAAAGTCAATTTCCCCACTCTGTGATCCCACTGGTCCTCTGTTCACCCACCAGGACAGCAGTCAGAGCATTCATCCTACCCCAACTCCACTGAAAGGGCCACATTAACCAAAGAGGCTATGTCATCAAAAGGGTTGGAACTTCTCTGCACTAACTGACCAGTGATATGTAGAAAGTAAACTACTATTATGAGAGTTTGGCATAATATTATTATGTGTTAACCTTATGGGGACACACTGGTGAACAAAAAATAATCGTTCCTTGTCCTCTTTGGGAGTTACACTTCACTGTGGGAAATAGACCTTAACCAGGCATAAAGATGTTGGTCATCTTTGAATGTTAACAAAGGCTAACCTTCTTTCCATGCTCATGTTGCTATGTTCACCTAGTTTTGTGTAGCTTTCTTTGCATTTTGTATGCTTCCTGGTAAACCAGACTCGGGGCCAAATGTAAGCCCCCAAATGTACAATATCACAATCTAACCTTGCACAACCTCCTTACTATCTGGAGACCCACTCTCTTAGCTTGGATTCTCTTACAGCACATGCTGAGAGGAGGATTCCAGTGTAAATAATTATTTTGGAGATTTCAGGAAACATCAAGGGAGGAATAAGTGAGATAGAAAAGGGAAGGAGTGCATAAAACAATGTGTTTCAAGTCATATACCACTGTGGACAAGTGAAACTCAACCCCCATGGGAAACTATGGAAAGACTCATGAATTGTTCCAACTGGGGGGCAAAGAAGCTGAAGTATTTTCCACTGACTTCCTATCAATTACTGGTTGAAGATTACTTTTGGGACCATTAAGTCTCCATAGCTTCAGATTTGCCAAGGATAGTCCCTCCACCAGCGAGGAAGAGAAGAGAGATCTGAAGGTATTTAAAATAAGCAGTTTTCCATAGGTAGAATGCATGCCAAGGAAATGGGCATGACAAGTTTAGAGACTATTGGGGAAGGAGGGAAGGGTGACAGACACTTTGCCCTGAGAACTAGAAACCATCTACCTTTCAAGTTAGTGGCTCAATGAGACAAAACTTGAAGTAACAGAAGACCGAGGTATTCTGGTTCAGAAAGTTTCTGAATAAGCATGGGAAAAAAAATAACAGCAAAACACAACCTTGTCTCAGAGGCCAAGTCAGTAGCTGGCAGCATGGAGAAAAAACAGATTGAGTTAAACAGAAATGACATTCCATTTACCTTACCATCCACCCTGATGGCTACCTACAGGCCCTCTGAGGAAATACCCAGGGACTATTGGCCCCGACCCCTGTTCTTAGGCTAACATTACAGTTTTGTAGGTACAGCTCTCAACCTTCTCTGGGATGTGTGCTTGTGGATGTGCAGTGTTTGGGGAGAGAGGCATAAATGGGCACTCTGGGGCTCCACTGGGAGCCCAGGGCCCAGCCCAGGGACAAGCGGTTACTAAGTAGAGCTGAAAGATCCAAGGCAGCCAAGCTGTCCTCTCGTTTCAATGTGGCAATCTTCCCAGCTAAGGTCTTTGGTGGCAAATCAAATATTCTATCATATTATTTTCCAATTTCAGGCATTTCCCCAGCTGGACTCTCAAGTGGTATATTTTCCAAGAGTTCAGAAACATTGTCCTGCTCACCATCTGCCTTGATGGCCTGACATATTGGACATTGACTCTGGGACCAAGACATGTGTGGGCCCAAAGACGCCATCCTGCCACTGGCTTATGGCACCTGAGAGATGGTGGAAACACAAACCTCTCAACCCAGCCAAGACAAACACATGACTCCAGGCCAATGGCCTCTCCAGCCTTGATGGCATTCATTCAGTCCTTGCTAGGGGAATGTAGATTAGATTCACCCTAAAAACTGCACTACGTCCCATTTTTCAATGAGTAATAGGGCAATTTGGCCTTTTCCAATATGTTTTTTCAGCATCTGTAAGACATCAACAGCACTTAAATATAGCGTTTTAGTACCAATTTGACCTGATTAGGTATGCTGTCAACAACTGGACCCTGGCTCCTAAGCAGGTGGTTTGGTTTTTGCTTTTGCTGTCTCTC
The DNA here is from genome assembly GCA_004024625.1 of Mellivora capensis. Lineage (NCBI taxonomy): Eukaryota > Metazoa > Chordata > Mammalia > Carnivora > Mustelidae > Mellivora > Mellivora capensis. The sequence continues at coordinate 6,479 of PISX010013132.1, read as the reverse complement.
TACCTCTCCTGTGAATCGCTATCTAGATTTTAAGGGACCGCATCTAAGACTAAGTCATGTTCTTTGAAGGGAGCAAAGAGGAAGGGGCACAGTGGGAGCCAGGACTCTGCCGCTCTCTCAGGAGCTGGCCCCGAATGGTTGCAAAGGACCTGAGCCAAAAATTCCACACCCATTAGTCAGTGTGATGAAAGGTGATTAGCATTTAGCACAACCATGGCAACCTTCAACTTCAGACAAGCCCCTGCTCCCAGCTCTCTGGAAACCTGCTCGATTCCAGCTCTTGGTAATATTGATGTCACAACCTTTTTCTTGAGTTCCCCCACTCCCACTCCCTACAGCCCTGTGATTTGACCCTGGAGGGGTGTGTGTGTGTGTGTGTGTGTGTGTGTGTGCATGCACGCATGTGCATTCAGCTGGACAGAAACCAATGTAAGCAAGAAAGAAGAGGGCCGAAAGTGGAATGAAGATGCAGGTTAGCTAATCACCCTGGCGGGTGTGAGGTGGAATTGTGAGGACACTTAGTGCAGCTGGACCTACACAGGCCTGGGAATTTTGTGATTGAGGCAGTGCTTCCTTCTGATGGATTGGTTGGGCTCAGAGGAAGTGCTTGTGAGCTGGCAGAAAGCAGACCCGTGCTGTTTTTTACTCCAATGAATGAGGTATGGTTATTCATCCCTGAACTAAGGCCTCTCAGAATTATAAGCCTGGCCCATTCCCTTTCTCAACACAGGAACTCCCTCCACCACACCTGTAACAGGTGGTTAGCTAGAGCCTCTGCTTAAGCCAAGGACGCAGGCCTGGCTGCCTTCAGCCAAGAAAGAAATGGAGCTGGGTCCTACCTGAGTGATGGGCGCTAAAGAGGGTCCATGATGGGATGAGCACTGGGTGTTATACTGAACTGATGAATCACTGAACATTATATCAAAAACCAGTGATGTACTATACCTCGGTTAATTGAATTTAAATAAAAACATTAAGAAAAATAAAACAACAGGGGATTGAGGACAACCAGAAACACATGCTTCATCGAATGGAAGCAGCTTCTGACCGCCATTCATTTGTTAAAATGCAGAATGGAGAGTACTCTGTGTGTGTGTGTGTGTGTGTGTGTGTGTGTGTGTGTTGTGTGTAGGGGGGGAGAGCTATCATTTCAATTAATTTTTTTAAACATCATACTTAAAACACTGAGTAGGTAAGCGATATCCATCCACATGCAAGTGACACTTCACTTGCTTATGAGGCCGCCCGCTCACAGCCCCGACTTCAACAGGTAACAGGGAGCACACCTTGTAAAGCAACTCATCACACAAAACAGCTTCTCCCATGGACTCATTTCTTGACAAATTTCTTGCTCCATGGGTCCCATTCATTTTTTTCACTCATTCAAAAAAAAAAAATCAACAACAAAAAAACTTGTATTAAGCATTCATTATGCTCTAGGTTTTCTCAACCAAGAATCCCTGCAGAAGCTTCCTTGTGGAGAGTTGACTGATTCTTCTGGAGGATAATTTCCCTCATCTTTACCCCAAAGGCTTCTCTTTCTAGATCAAACAGCCCGGGGCGCCTGGGTGGCTCAGTGGGTTAAAGCCTCGCCTTCAGCTCAGGTCATGATCCCAGGGTCCTGGGATCGAGCCCCGCATCGGGCTCTCTGCTCCTTGGAGAGCCTGCTTCCTCCTCTCTCTCTCTCTGCCTGCCTCTCTGCCTACTTGTGGTCTCTATCTGTCAAATAAATAAATAAATAAATAAAAAATAGATCAAACAGCCCATTTCCTCCAATACTCCTTAAAATGTCAGGGTTTTCTCCTTTCATTTCCAGTTCGTTAATATCCTTCTTAAAATATGGTAAAACTAGTTTAAGGTACTAGTTACGGAGCCCCGTTCTGAACGTGTTACGATTCACAAATTTTCTTACTTTGCCGCACATATGTTAACGCACTGCTGTTCAATGTACCTGCCACCCTCTGGTGGTTTAGCTGGGGTTTGGTGTGGGCACAGATCTTCATTTCTAAGAATCCTGAGACATAAAGTGCTCCACAGACATGTCTGCACGCGGCACCTACAATCTGTTTTCATCTTCTTCGTGACTTAATGGGACAGAATACATGCACAGCCGAGCTTATTTGCTTTCTTGTGCTTGTATTTCCAAAGGTCACAGATTTCAGGCAGAAGTGCCGCATGACATAACCGTTTCCAGGAGCACTTGAGGAAAATAACATTAATTGCCTGTGACTCTAATTGGCTTTATGAGAGTAGCCAGGCCAGTGGCTGGGAAAAGGCACCCCAGAACAGCTGTCAAATACACAACCTGGCAGAAAGGCCTCAAATGCCAAGAGCCCTTCCTGCAGAGAGCTGACATTCGAGAGGCCCACACAGACCTTGCGATCAGAAGAATCTCCCTCTGTGTGATGATTTTCAAATCTGCCTAATTTAAAATGGTTTCTGTGGAGCATGCAAAACATGCTACATTTCAGCTCTGGCTGGCAGGACGCTACACTTGGAGGATGAAAACCCCAAACCTAGTAGTCATTAGCTGAGTGCTTAGGAATATACACAATGATTAGGCCACAATTACATTATTCATTCAGCCTTCAGTAGGCAGTATTTTTGTAATTAGAGATGATTTGGGGAGGACCACGTGGAAATGAACAACCTCCATCTGCCGAGAATATCATGCTAGAGCAATCATTCAAGTATCCTCAAATGATTGTTCTGTTTCATTCCTCTCTAAACAGTCATCAGAAATTGGGCATGAGCTCTGGATAAGTTTTTTACTTTTTTTTTTTTTTGAGAGAGAGAGAGAGAGAAAGAGAGAGTTTGTGCATAAGTGAGGGCAGAGGGGAGGAGCAGAGGGAGAGGGGGAGAGAGAATCCCAAGCAGGCTCCCGCCCAGCACAGAGCCCAAAGTGGGGCTCAATCTCACCACCCTGAGGTCATGAGCTGAGCTGAAATCAAGAACCAGACACCTTGGGCACCTGGGTGGCTCAGTGGGTTGAACCTCTGCCTTCAGCTCAGGTCATGATCTCAGGGTCCTGGGATCAAGCCCCGCATCAGGCTCTCTGCTCAGCAGGAAGCCTGCTTCTCCCTCTCCCACTCCCCCTGCCTATGTTTTCTCTCTCGCTGTGTCTGTCTCTGTCAAATCAATAAATAAAATCTTAAAAAAAAAAGAGTCAGATGCCTAACTGACTGAGCCCTTTACTCTGAGTTATATATGAGCTCTAAGAGCAGAGGCCTGTATGAATCATGAAAGTCAGGGGTCAGCCAGCCCCGTTGGGGTTTGTGTTGCTTCAGGAAAACCAGCTTGAGGTTGGAGATCCGGGTCTGATCCTGAATCCTGCTGCTTACTATCGACCAAGTCACAGAACCACCAGAATGATTTCCAGGGTGATTCAAATGCATCTATAGAAGCGAATTTAAAAAATACGAAGCACTGTGCTGAAGTACTGAGATATTGCCATTACTGCGATTCTACTTCCCAGAAACACCTGTTCTAAAATCCTAACCATCCTGTCGTAGTTGGTTGGTTCGTTCGTTCATTTGTTTTGACCAGAACTATGGGATCAGTTATCCAAAGCCTCTGCTACTTCTCTTTCTCCCACAGGTTGCGAACTACAGATCCGGGGATACATTGAGCCCACGGAGAAATTTTATTTGACTTGCAATGTTTCGTTTATTTCTGTTTTTTCCTTCTTCCCAATTGCCTTGCTTGTCAACATTTATATACGGGATTTTTCAGATTGATTTTTTCATTTGGCGTCTTCGTCCGGAGGATTCAGATTGCCTACTTCTATTGAAAATGAGAAGATTTGGCAGTGCAGGCTTGGGCTCCCCACAGCTGTCATTGCCAGAGCCCAGGAGCAGCTGCCCTGAGGGTGTGTCCTCCCCACCTCCCCATGGCCCCCACCTGGCCTCCCTCACTTCTGTCTTCTGCTGAAACCCCATAGGCATTTGGATGTTGATTCCTGCTCTTCCCTTTTTTCCTTTCACAGACAAATAGCTCTCTAAAATGTCAAAAAAGACAGGAGCAAGAAGAGAAGTGATGAGACCATGTAACCAGCTTATTGGACATGAATAAGTAGGAACAGAGATTATCTAACATTTCTGAGAAGCAATAGAGCAACGTGGTTAAAAGTAGGAACAAAATGTAAAAGCAATGTTAAGTCATGGCTCCCATCCTAAATAGTATGGAAAAATTACTTAAGCTGTCTTGGCCTCAGTTTCCTTAACTGGCACACGAGACTAACAATAGGAGTTTTCAGAATTCATTTCAATAACAAGGATTTACTAAGCACCCACTGTGTACTAGAGATGTTTCTGGGTAATGGTGATCCAACACTCATCCAAACAAAGTCTGTACTCATGTGCTTCTATTAAATGAGTGAATTTATGTTAAGCACTTAGAACAATCTCTGGCACATAATAAATACTCATTTATTATCAGTTTATTCACAGTATGTTGTCTACTTGAAAGTAGTTACTTGGGACACCTGGGTGGCTCAGTCAGTTAAGTCCCTGCCTTCGATGCAGGTCATGATCCCAGGAACCTGGGATGGAGTCCCGAATCGAGCTCCCTGCTCAGCAGGGAGTCTGCTTCTCCCTCTATGCTCTCTCTCCTTCCCTCTCTCTCTCTCAAACAAATAAATAAAATCTTTAAAGAAGGTAGTTACTTAAATGGGAAATTCTAAATCTGTTTAAGCTTGTATTTTATTTCCTGATAGTAGCTGCTAGAAATACAGTGTTAAGAATGAGTCCGAGGCCTTGTCTGGATGCAGCAGAAAGAAATGCAGGGATTGATGATTAACGTCGACACGGGCTTGAGTTATGTGTGCGGAAATTTATTTTGATGTCTTGCAATCCTGGTTTAAAGAATCCCTAATTTCCCCAAATTAAATTTCTGCATCCGTAAATGTCTGCCTCTCTTGTCTGAGCAGAGTGTCTTTCTGAGACTCCTTGTTCAGGGAGAGACAAAAGCATCATCTCCACATTTTTTTTCTCTCTCGCAAGCAGCTCAGAAGAACAGGGCCATGCTCTGCCGGTGCAGATGTGCTGAGAACACGCAAAGCTCAGAGGGTTACTAGCTTGTGATCAGGGAGGGTTTGAAGATGTCTGTTCCAATAACAGCCTCAAAAGATGCTACAAACCCAGCTCAGGGGATCCAAAATGCCTGCTCGGTAAGGATAAATTTCTCTTCAATAAAATATTTAAAAGGAAAGAAAGAAAAGAGCATTCTAGTACAAATCATACCGCCCCCCCCCAGAGTTATCCCCTGGCAGGTCTAGAGGCTCTGGCGCTCGGTGGCGGTGCCGGTGCCCTCACGGACGTTTCGGGCTTGATTCCCCGGTTAAGTCTGCACTCGCGAAATTCCCGACCAGGCAGAGGTGGAAAGTCATCGCAAGTTTCCTCTCCCACAGACAAATCCAAATGTTCACTCTTTGCATACTCCTCTGGAGCAAAAATGAAATAAAACCCTTCCCAGCAATACTAAGTGTAAAACCACCGTACCCCCTGGAAGCGTGCACCTGCTGCCCCCTGCCCTGGGCTTCTCTCCATGTTCGGTGGCATCACACATGGCAGCCACGTTCACTGGGATAAAGAATTCACAGCCACAGGCTGCTGATGGGGGAGGTCACTGGGTAATGCAACAGAGGAAGCGTGTCTGGGCCTGCGGGTTAGAGGTGAACAGGCTAGGTAGCACCCCGTTATCAAGCAGACACAAGCACTAATGGTGGGATAGGGGAGACTGCACAGTGGCTCAGATATGCTCTTCCTGATGAGCTCTCCTGGCCCCTCAGAAGCTGGCTGTTTGAAAATGACCCTCACCTGGCTGCTGACCCATACATTCCCTTAAAATTCCAGAGGATCCACACTGCCCCTGTCTAGATAAAACCACACTTGGGTTATGCCAAGGTAGGGAGGCTTTCTGAAGAATGTGACGGCACAAGGTGACAGCCTCCTGTTCCCTCCAGGGCACTCTGGGCTTTTTGTCTAAGCATCTTTCATGGTATATCATTTATTATTTCTTCGTACAGCAACTTGTTTACGGTCAGTCTCCCTGACCAGCCTGTAGGCATTTTCACCACACAGACCAGGTCAGGTGGTTTCCGTTCTTTGTTTTTGCTTGTTCCCATTCTGTTCCTATCCTCTGGCAGAGAGGCAAGAAACTTTTTCTTAAAAGGGCCATCTAGTAAGTATTTCTGGCTTTGGAGATGATTCAACCTTGCTTCTATAACCTGAAAGTAGCCAGAGATCATAAGTAAAGGAATGGGCACGGCTGTGTTCCAATTCAAATCTATGTCTAAAAATAGAGGGTGGGCTGTATTTGGTCTGTGAGCCGTTAAATCTACATAAAGTATTTTCATGTCCTTGTTGTGTCCCATCACCCAGAGACAAGAATGATATGTGAGGGTTGGAAAGCAGGGGGGTGGGGATGGGGGCCTAGGTACTAGAAGGGCAACCAAGCGGCTCCTAGGATGGAGAATGTTC